>JAYESA010000015.1:151567626-151842626 GCA_036927795.1 Iris macrosiphon
TACTGGAACTGATGCATTTGCAATTTGTCTTTGAATTGACCATCAGCTATAATTTCAGATGCAGGAGAGAAGTTTTTTGAATTTTTTTTTCTCTTCCTCTGCCAAATGTGGCCAACAATTCACCATTTGCGTCAAGCATTCACAATTTTGCTATTGGTACAACCTGTTGCAGCGTGCTGGTCATCATCATCCAAGCCTAGAATGAGAGCGCATATGGAGCATAATGATGCACCAAAAAAAAAAGGTTTTGACACAAAATTGAGGACCAGCTGTGGAAGTCGATCATCTATGTTTGGTACTAGATCCCATGACCATGAGGAGTAGGATGGGCCTTGGGGTTATGGAGCATAATGATACTTCACAAAAGAGAAGGTTAGAGACGAGTTTTTAGGACAAATTGCGGAAATCAGGTCTCTATGTTGGTGTTAAGACCTTGTTGGTACGGTTTACGCTTATGCTTATGTAACCAATGTCACCCTCTAAATTCCCTTAGATATGATAAAGACACAGACAAAGAAGTAAGATGGACCACCACATATTTGATGATTTGTATGTAAATTGTTACTACATCTGCAATCTCTTGGTGCTTAGATACATGGAGATATTTCAACCATTCTTCCTACACATAAGTTTAAAATGTTCTACCAGTGTATCATCATATAAATGACCAATCCAATTATGCTCCTATTTGCATAAGACACCCCTAAATGCCGATTAGGCTACCTGTCAATGTCTCCTCCATCCTCGTCTATGTATTGGGCCATTGCGGCCTCGCCAAACCTATAAAAAGTGGACCAGAATGAGCAAATCATAATCATCGAGGAGGAACGAATTGATGGTGGTGGTTTCTCAGTAGACCATCCTCAGTCTGGACCACATTGCATTGCATTGCATTTGGGGTGGTCTAATTGTGAACTAAAAGCCCTGCCTGTTCGCTGACTGAAGTGGCTGAAGAGGACATGCTTGATGATCTCGGCACCGGCGTAGTTGCAGCCAGCCAGTATGAACTCAAACTCTGAGTCTACCATTTTAACCTTTCGCCTGGCATAGGCCTTAGGCCTCCTGATGCTTAAGATTTCAAATATGGTGGGATAGTGTGGAAGAGTGACAGTTGACTATACCTCAAACTGTGTTCAAGTCATACACTAGATAAATTAAGGGCTTTGCTATGCCTACAACCATAGCAGTTACAACCGTCACATGGCCGGCCTCCATTGGGGGAGAGAGGGAAGAGGTGAGACCGGATATATAGGGGGGGGGGGAGGTAGGGGTGAGCAGTCGGTTAATTCGGTTCAAATTGAACCGAATGACCGAAAATCGAATAAGCAAAACCGAAACCAAATCGAAATGGCCTATAGTTTTACCGAACCGAATTAATCGGTTCAGTTTTCGGTTTATTCGATTTTTTGGTTTATTTGCACTTTTTTTTGTTAATATATATAGTAACTAAATATACCTAGATATGTATATACCTATATATATTAATACCTCTCTCTCTCTCTCTCTCTCTCTCTCTCTCTCTCTCTCTCTCTATATATATATATATATATATATATATATATAAACTAAAAAAATTTATTCGGTTTTCAGTTTGGACCGAAATCCAAATCCAATACCAAACCCAAACCCAAAACCGAATAAAAAAATTTAGTATTTTCAAAATGAAAACCGATTTTTTTTAAATCGAACCGTATCTCTTATTCTGTTCAGTTTTCGGTCAAAAACCGAATAATGCTCACCCCCCTAAGAGGAGGGTTGTATGCATTTGGTAGTAAACTTAGCATTATTGATAAATTAAAGGTATAATTACTAGAAAAATTAACATAATAGCAGTGTTCTAAATAACGGCCGTCTCGATCGTCTAGGTGGCGTCTAGGCGGTAGGCGGTCTCTCTCCACACCGCTTTTCGGTAGGCAGTGGAGTAGGCGGCCAACGGAGCTTTGGCGGCGTAGTTGGACACCTAGGCGGAGCAATGCCTAACAAGATGTTTTGGCCAAACGATTTTGCAAGCATTATGACCTTATGATTCACTTTTACAAGAATAAATCTTTGTTCTACAACATAGTTATGCATGAAACATCCTTAAAATATAGGCTAAATTATAACTTGATACCCTCAACTATCCAAAATGTTCAAATTGACACCCTCAACTTCGATAGGTGCTAACTTAATACCCTGAAAAAAAAAGACCAAAATATCCCTCACCCTCCTCTCTCTCTCCCCCTCCCTCTCCAGCAACCCCCCTCCCTCCCTCTCCGGCTAGCCCCCCCTCCCTCTCCGGCGCCGACGAACGTCGTGGTGGTGGTAGTGGTGTGTGTGTGTGGGGGGGGGGGGGGGGGGGGGGGGGGGGGGGGACTCTGCGACATCAGCATCAGCAAGCAGCAGTAGCTGAGGGGAGCGCTGGGGCGCGGGCGGTGTTGCTGGGACGCAGGGGCACGGACGGGGTTGCGGGGGCACTGGGGCTAGAGCGGGGGTGCAGGCGTGGTCACGACGGGAGGGGAGGGGGGGGGGGGGGGGGGGAGGTCGCGGGTGGAGCGAGAACGGGAGGAAGGTGCGAAAGCGGGGGTGCGGGTGGGGCGCTCGGCCACGGAGGGGCTGGCCGAAAGATGTTGTCGGAGAAGGAGGGGAGGAGGGTACGGGGGTAGGTGTGGGAAAGGATATTTTTGTCCTTTTAAATTTTTTGGTATCAACATAAACATTATTATATAGTTTAAGGTATTAAGTTAGCACATATAAAAGTTAAGGATGTCAAGTTGAACATTTTGAATAGTTGAGAGTATCAAGTTATAATTAAGCCTAATATATATATATATATATATATATATATATATATATATAAATTGTGATAAAATAGTAAAATATGTCTAAAATGTATCAATCGTCTAGACAGTAGGTGAACTTTTTCCGCTGCGCACCCATCTACAGCCGTTTAGAACCTTACATAATATATATAGAGAGAAAAAATGCCATAAACATTGCCTAATAATTGCATATTTAAATTATCAAACTAATAACATGGCACACCATTCCACACCTAACTTCTTAATCCATAAATGACAAGATTATATAATATTATATAATATTATATATCGTCAGGTTTGGAACGTGCCCAATACTACCAAAAACTAATAAAGATATTAAGATAAACCTTGTAATTCATTAGCCTCAAGTATAATTCCCAGATTTTACATCTTTAATCATTCATCACATAATATTTGGATGAGTTAGATTACAATTGAACTTAAAAAGTGGGGCATCTGCACAGCAGACACATTCCAGATCAAATCAAATGCTCAACTGAAACAACTTGTTACTGGCATTAGCAATCAGAACGAGAACAAAATCATACTCAAACATAAAGGCAGATGATATGGGGACTAATTTAGCAAAAAGTTCAGGATCAGAGAGGGGCTCTCTAAAACTATCACAAGTCACATATTACATGTAAGATTGGTTAGATGGCGGCACACCAGGACCCATATAACCCCCATAGGTGGATGGTGCAGCTTGACCACCTGCTCCCATATAATTCCCGTAGCCGTTTGGAATGGAAGATTGATACACAGCACCCGAATAGCTCCCACTGTTTGATGAAGCACCATAAGGGGCATAAGGGGCAGGTGGAGCAACTCTTTCATCTGCACCCGCATAGTTCCCATAGCTTGACGAGGTACCATAAGGGGCAGGAGGAGCAACCCTTTCATCCGGGTAATGATACGGCCTCTGTGCAGTTGGTTGCTGACCGTATGCGGCATGGGCAGCCATGTCGTATGCGGGTGGTGCAGCATAATTGTATCTCTCAGGGTACCTTTCAGCAGGTCCAGAATAATATCCCCTCTCATCATAAACTGGAAGTGGAAGCTGCCTATTATCGACTGGAATAGATGGTTTTCGATGAGCAGCATATCCCCCATTTGCTCGAGCTTTCTTTGCTTGTGAATTAGTTGTTTGTGCAGTTCTCTTCTTATCATGTTTTTCCTTCTCGAGTTGAGTTATCCGCTTCTTGAGAGGCTCAACCGGGTACTGTTCTTGAAGCTTGTACTCCTGTATGGTCTTGACGACAATCTTCAGTGCACCTAGTTCCTTGTCATTATCTTCCTTCTGGAGTAAGTTTGAATTAAAATTAAGGCAAGTTGATCAAAAGAAAAATACAATGAATACTAAAAAAAGATGAATGTTCTTTTGATGTTTAGATGCTTCTTCCATAAAAAACATGTTTCCTGCCATTATTGAGTTATGGAGATTGTACACTTGCATTTCAATGGGTTCAATGGTTGACAAACTAAACGTATTGGATTCAGGAGAGGACATGGTGTCATTCCACAGAATGCTATCAACTCCGAAATAACCTTAAAATTCTTTTAAGCTAAATCAGTCCACTATTGAAGAAATTCACCAAATATCCCAATGTCATGATTTACTTTTACAACCCATATACCGAACATTTTCATGTGCAGAAAAATACATAGAATTTGGTGAAGAGTTATTAAATATATTCCCTTAAAACTTACAAACAATGCTAGAATACCATTCCCTTTGCACTCACCCCTCTTAAGTTGAGGTAACCCCCTCCCTCCCAACACTAACACACAGAGAAGCCCAAAATTTATCATATGTTTGATATGCCATTCCCTTTAGAGTCCTTATATCAAGAGTTCTCTTTAGAGTGTAGTTCTGTATGATCTGTGCACAGTATGATCAATAATAAGATTTGGAAGACCTATATATCGAAATAATTTAGAATCTGAGGGACCTATATTGTAGAATAGATTTAGATGACGTTAAGGCTTATTGCTTGCATCATGGAGGATTTAAGGCTTATTGCTTGAATCATGGAGGATTTATGTTTGATTCACGCAAACTGCCTATATAGTATGGATGTAAGGCTATAAGGCTATGTACATCTTGACCCAGACACCCACCCTCTAAGCGGGAGCCTCGTGGCCAGGGGCGTAGCCACCTGTGCCCCCTGAGTTTTTGATGAGGATCCGGATGGCACCCAAAGTATATTACCAAAGTAGAGGGGTAGAATTGTCATAATTTGAAAGGGACTTCCGCAAGGAGTGTTTTCTTTTTCTTGTAGCTTTGTTTTCCACTTCTCTCTCTCTCTCTCTCTCTCTCTCTCTCTCGAGTTCTTCTAATGGTAGGGATTGACCACCCGGCCATGGAGCAGCTACAGGACCTGGAGTACTGCATAGACTCGAACCCGCCATGGCGTAAGACCTCCTCCTCTTCTCCTTCTTCTTCTTCTTTTCGTGAACGAATGTCGTTGGGTCTGATTGATTTATATTTGCCAAATGTCCTTTTATGTTTGTTTGTTACATTGGAATTGTTGATGGTGTGCTGTGGAGGAATGTAGATGGTATTGTTTTGTAAGAGAGAAAAGAAGAAAAAGGACCATTTTTGAAAATTTTGGTGAGTATTTAACTATTTATGACATTAAAGGGGGAAAATGACAGATCGTTCTTCCCATGTGCTTTCGTGTTGTGTTTTGGGTTATGTGCTTGTTGTGATTTTGTATGGAGGGATTGGGAATGTGGGTTGGTTGGTTGGTTGGTTGGCAGGATTTGGTTTTAGAAATGTTTGCCTAGGATTTTAGTTGATGAATAGAACATTGTTTTGTATTTGCTTATGAAATTGGCATTTCATTATCCGTTGCAACTGCGATTGCAGACTATTTTCTGCAATGAAAAACATTAAGACTTTATTGCATAATCGATTGGGGATGAGATGAAGAATGATTGTTTGATGGCATATATTGAAATAGACGTATTAGCCATTGACAATGAAGATAAAATTCAATATTTTCAGAATATGAAATATTTAAGGATTTTATTGTCAAAGAAAAATGTTATGATTTGTAATAGTTTATGACATTTGGTACTAATATGTAATTTTTGGGGATTGTAAATGTGTTTATTATAATTTACTATTTTTGATAGTAAACGTCGCATCCCCTAGACGAAAATCCTAGCTACGCCACTGCTCGTGGCACTGGGAAGCCCTTCTTTAATATTGTAGAATGACAAATCTCCTCACCTACAAATAACCAGCAGGAAGATGATTAAGACTCACCTGCCCGTTTTCAGTTGCAATGCCCTCAGTATTTTCCTCCGCAGTTGTCTTATTATTATTCAAATATTCCTTCAACAGAGGTACAGGGGGAAAGCTCTCTGTAAGCTGGAAAGCATGTGCAAAATGAACAGCATCAATCTGCCTCCCCCTACTGTTTATCAAAGTCTCAATCAATCCTGCATCAAAACAAATTTGATACCATTAGTCATAAAGAAATGTACGTGGCACCATTAGCCATTCTTAGTTCTTAGCTTCATGCTCTTTAGTCGTCGTTTCCTTTATGCGAGCATCCTTCCAACTCTCTAAGCCTGTTTGCAGGACAGAATAACCTACCATAAAGCACTACTGGTCACAGTAACCCACTGGGGTTTATATCTTAGGATACTAACCTGGCATTTTCTGAGATAACCCAAGAGAACGGCAAAGTTCAGGTGCCTGCCTGCGTCGAGAGACAGCAGGGACAAGCTTGCAGAGTTCGTCTTCGTCAAACTCATCTGCAATACTAAAAGTTTCAAGAAGCTGCAAGAATGCCATTGCTTCCAATGAGTATCCATTAGAAGCAGCAAGGTCCAATCCAGCCAACTTGGCTTTCCACTCATCAGCAATTGCCTTGGCCTGCTGCTTAATATCAGAGCTTAATATCCCCAAGAGAGGGGCCGCAGACTCCATCATAACAAGACAGATTCTGCGAAGGAGCAGGAGAGCGGCCTCACTCTCTTGAGAATTAGATTGGTCTGGAGGGAAAAAGCCCTCCAAGGAATCCAGCACCAAACGGGCTGGTTCACTTGCACTTTTCAGTGCATTGGAAAGTTCCTGACTAATGGTGGCAAGGTTTTTTCGATTGTCGGAAAGGAATTTCAGAAGCCCTTTTGCATCCATCTGTTCACAGAGTTCCTTCAACTGAGGACGAGGCTTAACTTCACCAGCCACGACTTCAGCTGGATCATCTGATTTATTATCAGTAACATTCTCCCCAGGTACAGGAATAGGTGCACTGGGGTCGTCTGCAACAGTTGTACTCACCTTGTTATTTTTGCTTCCTTTGGCATCAACCAGAACTGGAGTTGGCACCTTACAGTTCTTGCGTGACTCTGCTATAGCAGAGATCACAGTGTACTTGAGCTCCTGAAGACGATTCAGTGAAGATTGTTCTTTTACAGCAACAGCCGCCTCTCTTTCTATGATCAACTTACGAGCTTCAGATTGCTTTTCCTCAAAGGCTCTCTCCTTCTCTTCTACTTCAGTGAGCTTTTTCTCTAATGAAGTCCCAAGGTTGTGAAAGTGCTGCTTGATGTCCTCCCACGTAGTCTTGTTCTGAGAAGATGAATCTCTGTGTGATTCCAGTTCCATAAATGCCTTCCCAAGTTGTTCAACCATCTCCTTCGTGGCTTCAGTTCCCATAGTAACCTTATCTGTGTCTGTCATGGCTATAAGCAGGTGTGGAGTCCAAACAGCCTGCAAGTTATGGCATATCTAATGAAGTCGGACACTGCTAGCAAGTGTTAAGTGCCATAAGAAAAGCATATTTATTTTATATGCACTCAGTGCTGGTAAATTATAAATAGGAATACGGCACAAGCCAATGGCTCATATTGTAGAATGAACCATACCATGGGAGAGAAGTTTACAAAATGGAAAACGACATTGTCATTTTGAATTTGGACAATGTTTAAACTTCTCTCCTATTGGTCCAACATTGGCTCATTCTACATTATACAGTATGAGCCATTGGCTCATATCCCGTTTTTCCATTATAAATATAAGGCAGTGAAAAATAAAAATTATGACTTAAGTGCAATATTACCTATTATAGTCCATAAGTAATGACAAGGATTAAATAAGTAGTATTGTTGGATGGACATCATACAAAATATTTTTTGGAAAAACACCACCACCTTTTACGGACATGTTAAAACACTTTTTCCCTGGTTTATAATTGCATTTAGATGATCTGCAGCAACAAATTGCTCGAACTTAGACAAGAGACGAGATAATGCCGTCATGATTAACCACATAATCATAAATATATTTTTGGAAAAACACCACCACCTTTTACGGACATGTTAAAACACTTTTTCCCTGGTTTATAATTGCATTTAGATGATCTGCAGCAACAAATTGCTCGAACTTAGACAAGAGACGAGATAATGCCGTCATGATTAACCACATAATCATAAATATATTTGGTCTGGAAATGACTCGAAAAGCTAACATACAAATAATCTTGTGTAGAAAGCATTGGGAAATATTCTAATACCCTTATTTCGGACCTTAATTTCTCACTCTTAAACCACTTAGTAAGAAATTTCCTTTTGGAAAATGGAATATTATTAAGCATAGAAGTACTTTCACATGAAAGCCAAGGACCAATTTCGATTGCTTTGGCTTCTCCTATGCCTATGAGCTGAATGGAGTCATGTACCTCCCCATAACAGTTACTATTCTGAGACGACATGGACACATACAATACATCACATCCAGGAAATATGTTAATAGTCCAATAACCATTAACCCTTCAAATGCATTAATATGTTTTCATTTGTTCAATAAATCTGTTATTTGCCTTGATCGTCCTGAGTTGCACATTGTATCTCATGTAAACATATATTAAGCTCTTATATTTCTAATAGATACTTGGGTGTCTTTTCGACGTCTTCTAAAATACAAAAGAAACCCATAGACCAGTTTATGCAATACGTATCGAGGGATTATACAAATGTGTCAACATGTGTGAAAGAAGTGTCCATTGGCCAAAAGTGCCACAAAATACAATAGAGGGCTAGTTTGGTTCCTATTTGAAATGGCAAAAGCTCCATTTCAAATGGTAAACGCTAAATGGTGCTCTCACAAGCATTTGCCATTTGCTCTTTTTGGCCAATTTGTAAGGTGAAAATACAAAATTCTGGAACAAAATGAGATTATTTCTCTCGTTGCCAAAATGACAACATAATCGGCAAACGTCCCATTTCAGACGGGAACCAAATTAGCCCAAAAAGTTAAAAATATATATAAATAAAATTTTTTGCAAGTTTTAGATGTCCAAGGAGCGCTAATAAGATTATCTCCAAACCTATTGTGACTTTGGAAAAAAGTTGTTGCCATGTAGGAATGACAATTTTATTTAAAAATCTTTCACCAATGCAATTGTCAAACATGGCAAAAGTTATAGAAGACATTGTGAAGTTGATTGTCTAGTTCTAGACAATGCACTTGACAATGTCTTCACCTCCATGTCGTCAAATATGAATAAAAAATATTTAGAAAAAAAAAGTAAGAAAATGAAAGTTGTCTTGAAAGTTGAAAAAAAGTAAACATCTTCATACTTTTGCATTAGAGAAGACTTCTACTTTATTGTCTTTTGTGAATATAGTCTTACCACATAGGAAATACATTCTCTCATGCCATATAGGAATCACAACACATTACAAGACAATAGGGTTGGGGATGCTCTAAGGATTATTTCTACCAATATGGTATCAACCAAGAACAAGGCTTCATGAGAAAAGTGCCAGGTGAATAAGAGATACAGACTAGGACCCTCCCCCTCTTGAAGACTCACTTCTCCATAAAGCACTCTCAGTGAATTGTCTTGATTGCATGAACTCAAGATAAGGTGACCTTCGATACAGATTTATCTACCCCCAAGGTATCTTCTAGAATTCATCTAGTGCAAGTTAGATCAACCAGCGAGGTAGATTAGCTTCCAAACTAGCCTTCTAGAATATATATATATATATATATATATATATATATATATATATATATATATATATAGGGCAGTAATATGATTTGGGTGCAACTCGAATAAAACAGAGTACTAAACCAATTGGTAAGGCCATAAGCACGGATTGGGAATTTCAAGACAGGGTTAAGCTTCAGCCAAAAGTTCTTAGCGTGCCTTGAATTTGCATCTCTCTCAGTTCCAAGCCCAATATCCAAGCCAACTGTATTTCTACGTTGTATTTTAATTCGAGAATAGGGACTTTTTGCATAAAATGACTTGATTGTTCCTAAATTATAAAATGTTCCTTTATTATGTATAACAATACCAGTACTCATGTTTTCTAGAAGTGTTACAAAAGACACCTTATCCAAGAACTTCTTGTGAATCTTTACATAAATACTTCTACAAAAAAGAGTAGTTTTGCATAAATTCAATAGGCATAAAGGGTTTATATGGAAATAGATTCCATAGTGTAGTGGTTTTACTATTAGGAAAAACATAAAAAGTCGATGTAGTTTTTAAAGTCAATCCCTCGTATCGACCAACAACAAATTTTCTTTCAAATAAACTTCAACATCAATTGTTGAATGATGGTAAATGCTTGAAAATTAAGGTATATAAAAATATTAGGTATTTTCAGAGGCTCTTCCATGATCACGTAGTTGTCACTACCTCTCATTTGAGTCATTTCTTTTATTTCAGAGGGATAATAAACAGTGCAAAGTCGAGATATCACAGACTGGATCCGTGAGTAACACAATCCTCGCTCCAATCATATTAGCTTGTAATGAACTCCAATCATATTAGCTTCTAACGAACCATTAATTGACGGAGGGAAGTAGTTGAGTAACTCACATCCTTACTCGTTAAGAAACCAAAGGTTTGAATAGCCAAAACTTATTTCTAAACTGAATGAATGTAGTATGGATCCAGAAAGCCAACATACATTATGTACGAGTTAAAAAAATCACAAGAAAAGTGTTTTTAGAAAAAAGTACTCAAGTAGCTCAAAAATGGTGTATTTAGAAGAAAGTACTCAAGTAGCTCAGAAATGCTGTATATACAGATAGCTATCTAGGCGCAACAAAACTTTAAATTCTGAATCCACCATACCAACTGCTCCACCGCCAACCCCCTCCCCCCCCCCCCCCCCACCCCCCCACAAAAAAAAAAAAAAAAATATATATATATATATATATATATATATATATATATATATATATATACACACACACACACACTCTCGTGAGTCTCCACTCTTATATATATATATATATATATACACACACACACACACACACACTCTCTCTCTCGTGAGTCTCCACTCTCTTATGGCCTGGCTCTTTATTAGTTCTTCTTTTTTAATTTTTTTTTTTTTTTTTCAGTTTGGACCGAACTATTCAATCGGTCCAGTCAAATATGGCTTTGAGATTATGGGGGCGGTTTGTTTCGGTGCTTTGCAGTTTTCTAAGGTTGGGTCAAAGTTGAACCGAATAGATCACATCAACAAACCTAATTATAGGTAAAAAAATACAAACTAGAATAGAACTGGCAGATAGGTTGGGTCAAAGTTGAACCAAATAGATCACATCAACAAACCTAATTATAGGTAAAAAAATACAAACTAGAATAGAACTGGCAGATAATTCTAATATAGGTTGTCAAATTGAGAAACATATTGTGTATCACTCATTTCATTATCTTATCGTATATTATAAGATACATTATTCCGTAGTTAGTCTAATTCAAAAATAAAATAACCCTTCACATATTGATAAATTTAACAAGAGCAACAATAAGGACTACGGAGCATTGAACACTAAATGACAAGTCCATCACAGAGTGTAAATTAAGAGAAAAAAATAAATATCAGTATAATAAGACAGTATTATTTATGAGCTTGAACCGAATAGATCACATCAACAAACCTAATTATAGGTAAAAAAATACAAACTAGAATAGAACTGGCAGATAATTCTAATATAGGTTGTCAAATTGAGAAACATATTGTGTATCACTCATTTCATTATCTTATCGTATATTATAAGATACATTATTCCGTAGTTAGTCTAATTCAAAAATAAAATAACCCTTCACATATTGATAAATTTAACAAGAGCAACAATAAGGACTACGGAGCATTGAACACTAAATGACAAGTCCATCACAGAGTGTAAATTAAGAGAAACAAAAATCAGTATAATAAGACAGTATTATTTATGAGCATAGCATAATTGCTTCAATAACTTAACTCTCAACAACAACCATGGTGCTGACGTTGATACAATGTTCTTCTGCACATCATAGTTTCTAAATGATGTATAATTTGCAAAACCCTAGAAAAAAGTGATGGATAAATCCACAAAGAAGATAAAACACATAAAAATGTTCAAAAAAATCTTGAGAGTTAGAAATATTTTAAAAAAACACCCATATTTTGAAGAATTCAATCACTTATTTGCTTCTTGACCATGTACCATTCATAGTAATAACTAGTTTATTACAAAAAATAATAATAACAACAAATTCCGAAATCTATGAATGGACTCCTGAACCTCTAGTGATGCTTCAGAAAGAATTCATTTCGTCCATGGGAAACCCTAAAATGATGCTAGTTATTACTCCGAAAGAAAATTAGGGTTCTAGATCTCCATGAAAACCCTAAATTACTGAAATTGGCATTGATTTGTAACTACGTACAGCATCAAAATGTAATCTTTAGCTGGAAACAGCATCAAAAGCTTGCAGTCTTATCATCATAAGAAACCCATTCATTTACTCTGAAGAATTCAATCACCCATTTGAATGGACCCTTGAACCTCTAATGATGCCTCGAGAAACCATTCATTCCACCCATGAGAAACCCTAAAATACTGCTAGTTACTACTATTTTGAGGAGAATTGGGGTTCTAAATCTCCATGAGAAAACCCTAAATTACTGAGATTGGCATCGATTTCTAAATACAGCATCAAAATACAATATTTAGCAGGAATTACGAGAAAGTTCATACCTTTAAGAGGGGAGAGAGAGAGCTGAGAACTTTTGGAAGGAGAACAGTGAGGCAGAGGGCGGTAACCCTAGAAATAAACCCCTCACGGTATCGAAGGGACACGTGGCGACTTCCTAGTGAACCGGATTAAGGAGTTTCTTTTTAGGCTTTCATAATTTTTATCTGTTTTTTTCGTATAAAGTAATAAATTTATATAAAATTATAAAAAAGGGAAAAAGTTAGGAGTAATTGTAGTGAAGAGGAGGACCCGCCAACTGAGTTGGCCAACTCAGTTGGCGAGTGATGCTGAGTTGGATTCTCAGCCCGCCAACTCAGTTGGCGAGTGATGGTTTAGGGTGCGGGCAGTGACCGTTGCACTCTGCTCGCCAACTCAGTTGGCGAGTAAGGATCCGTTCCCACACTTGGAAGTCATTATAGCCGTTGCACAACGGCTATTACATTCAACACTCTCCCTCTATATATTTTCTATCTCAACCAAATCATCTCACACTCACTCTATTTCCTCTCTTCCCTCTAGCAAAGTCTCCAACACTCTCTCTGTCTCTCTGCCGCTAGCAAAGCTTCAGTCAAAATTTTGCCTGCAGCTAAAGTTCATTTGAGTTTTCTGTAGCAAAAGTTCTCAACCGTCATGGATCGTAGCGTAAGAATTGTATGCTCGCACGGCGGTAAAGTAAATGGGTTAAATTACGAAGGAGGAGAAAGTATAATTTTTTCAACTTATCCGAATATTAGTTATAAAAATATACGTAATCATATTATTGAACGTTGTTCTATTCATTATAATTTTATTCTGAAGTCTATTTTTTGTTCTAACTGTTTTTTGATAGATAGTGAAGATGCATGGAATTATATTCTTGAGATTAATTCACAATCACGGTATATAAAAATATATGTTATTAAAGTAGCAGCAACCTTAGATAGTAGAAATAATGAATATTTTTCTGAATATCAGCATGTTAGTTCAGGTCCTAGTTCTTCTCAACAAATAGTTTCATTTATCCAAGAAGGTCATTCATCAGATGAATCTAACCATGATGATGATAGTGACAACGACGATGGAAATAGTGATGATTTAGTTAAAAATGTAGATTATACGGTAGATGATGATGTTGTAAAAGCTATCACTGATGAAGTATTTAAGGGACAATCATTTCCTAGTCGTTCTCACTTTAGAAGCTTTATAAGTAATTTAGCAATTAAATATAATTTTAGTTGTTCAGCTAGTGTTATGAATAATGCTCATGAAATTATATATAGTTGTGATCAATCGAATTGTAATTGGAGAGTATATGTCAAATCTATTGGAAATGGCGATATAGTTAAAGTTAGTACATTAGAAAATCGTCATTCTTGTTTAGAAAGACTTAGTACAGGACGTCATCGACTAGCTACCGCTGCATGGATTAAGACCATGATAATTGACATTATTAGAGATAACCAGTCATACAGTCCATCACAAATTATTAAAGATATATATAGGGAGCACCGTATACAAGTTAGTTATTCCAAAGCCTGGAGAGCCCGAGAGACAGCATTAGCTGAAATTAATGGTAGTTATGATGAGGCATACGCTAGTCTTGAGGAGTATTGTTATAGAATTATGGAGACAAATTCAGGTAGTACATGTTTTATTAAAACTGCCGAAAACAATAGCTTCCAACGAATTTTTATTTGTTTTAAGTCATGTATTGATAGATTTTTAAGGGGATGTTTACCAATTATTAGTACTGATGCTACATTTCTCTCGTCTAAATATCAAGGTATCTTATTTATTGCTTGTGCTCACGATCCTATCTATCAATTATATCCTATAGCTTATGTTGTTGCTGAAGGTGAGAATAGTGATTCTTGGTCTTGGTTTTAAATTCTCTTAAAATATCTTTTGAAAGTTGTTTTAATGATTGGAGTACAATTTCATTTATATCTGACAAGCAAAAGGGATTAATAAATATTGTTCTTGCTATTTTTTCTGCATCTCCTCTTTTTTTTTGTATTCAACATTTTAAACAAAATATAAAAAAAGTTACCAAAGAACCAGTATTTCAACACTTGTTAGACTCGCTTACTAGATCATATAATGAAACGGATGCAGAGAGTGTGTTTGATATAATTAAAGCCGAGAACATAATTTTGTACGATTGGCTTATTGGTGTAAACGATGAAAGTCGTCGATTTGAATATTGGATAACAGCGTATGCTACTTGTCCTAGATTAGATATTAACACTTCTAATCTTGCTGAATGTTTCAATAGCTGGATTAAGAAATTACGAGATAAGCCAATAACAATACTTCTCGATGGTATTAAAGCCAAGATTATTATACTTCATGACAATCGTAGAAAGAATGCTGAAAATATAGACATAGATTATTGTCCGAAGACGTTAAAAAATATGGTTCTATTATCAAAGAGAAGAATCACCTAGAAATATTAGCTATTGATAGTTATAAGTTTGAAATAATAGACAGGGCAACAAGTAGAACCTATATTGTTAATATAACTGACAGATCTTGTATATATTTTAGATGGTACCATACTTATATACCATGTATACATGCATGTTTTGTTTGTAGATATTGCAATATTAGTACTAATAATTTTTATCCTGCAGTATTTTCGACGAAGACCTTGAAAAGTGTATACACACCAAAAATGGAGCCAATTCCAGTTCCCTACAAGATCCAAGCTCCTTTGGTTAGAGGACAAATTGGGGTGCCAGATGTAAGACGCAAAGCCGGAAGACCAAAGAAGAACCGCATCAAATCCCGGGATTTATCGACGAGAGATCTACGTTGCAGTAATTGTGGTGCTATGGGACACAACCGAAGAAGATGTACTAGTCAACCGAGAGAGTAAAATAGAATTGTTCAATACAAACTTAAAAATATTGTAATAGTGAGTCTGATAATGAGAGAGTAAAATAGAATTGTTCAATACCCAAATATTGCAATAAAAAACCTTTACAAATCATACAAATATTGCAATCATACTTTGTTACAAATTATCTACTCATCCTCCTCCTCGTCTTGTTGAGTTTGGGTAGGCAGCGGTGCTGATGGAGTCAAAAAAAATTATGTGAATATATGGTAGCTTTCATCTCCAGCAGTCTGGTAACTCGGGCCTGCTCTAACAGTCAGGTAACTCGGTCCCGCTCCAGCATACTGGTAACTCGGACCCGCTCCAGCATACTGGTCACTCGGGCCCGCTTCAGCATACTGGTCACTCGGGCCCACTCCAGCATACTGGTAACTCGGGCTCCCTCCAGCATACTGGTCACTCGGGCCCGCTCCAGCATAATGGTCCTCTGCAGTATCCCTCCGACGACAACGACAAGAGCGTCTCTGTCGTACTAAGCCGGTCGGATAGTCCGGTGGAAGACGTGATTGTACCGGAGGCATTTTCGCTTCCCGTCCAATACCCAGATGCTCAACACGAGTCACAAGTGCCTCTATAAGATGCTGACTGTCTGGGGAAAGGTTTCTATGAGGTCGTTGTAAATGTTGTCGGTATACACCACTCTGAAATTTAAAACTTGTAAATTAATATATTTATCATATCTATGTATATGTATTTTTGAAAGTATAATGAAGTCATACCAAATCATGCATTCCATCGACAAAAGCACGCAGAGTAGAATCATCTACGGATCTACTCTTGAACCTTTGCTCCTCATATTGGTATACTCGGTTGCTCATAAGAGGGCATCCCCACCATTGCCTATAGTCCAGGTTACCGATGTCTGCATAATTTAAACAAATTTTTAGCAAACTATTTACACTAAATCAATACGAATAATGAGTAACTTATAACTTACATTCTTCAGCAGAATTTAGTCTGGGAGACATGTCCCCCACACTATAATTCTTGAACCGATTATTCCAGTCAGCAACGAGACCAAGGATTCGTTGTAATGCATTTGCTGCCTCATAATCGACTGTCGGTGGATCATTGGAAATTATTGGGCTCATTCCGAATTGCCAAAGAACACGGTCTACCGGATGGTACATGGTGAACCGATCATATATAATATGAGATCTGTGTAAAGTAAATGCATATGATGTCCTCTTGATTTCTGGAGCATCAGGTTCACATGAGTAAGGTAACCAGGTAACCTATTTAAAGATATTGTATCAATTAGATGTGATATTTATCTACGATCAAAACTTAAATAATTTAAAGATATTTATTGCATATTTAAAAATTATCTCATTATACTACAGTGTATTAAATTGGCTACGATAAAGTGATACACTCTTGTATTGGTAGTGTTGATAATCTACTACATCTGTAGGCCAGCGCATAGCAACTGGAAATACTCCAACATCACTGAGAATGCTAGTGACAGGCCTACCAATATAGAAGTGCTCGTAAGACCAGAACTATAAAACAAAAATATGACATTAGTACAAACAAAATTTGCGTATAAAATTACTCTAACTTTTTAAGGTCTTTCATTCATACCTGAATCAGTGAAATACATCCACAAGTACTCTTGCGATTGGATCTTACAAATTTTGTCAGATTGGCGTATAAAAAGGCAAGAGTAGCAGCTCCCCACGCATGTTCAGTAGGTTTTGTCAAATCATCCAAGAATGGTAGAAGCTGCACATTTACCATATTTCCCGATGTATCGGGAAATAGAATTACACCACATAAATAGAGCAGATACGCTCTAGTGCAACGAATGACCTGGATATATTAAGTGTTATATAGATATTAAATTAAGTCATAAACAATTTTACTAATAAAAATATATACCCGTATTTCATCTACATCAACCACCCCGTCAATAGTGTGATGTAGGTCCATGAAGTTGCCACGAAGCCATGTAAATTTCACAAAATTGCCGTCTTTTATACCTGATGGAGGGCTAACACCGAGATACCTCATGATCAGATCAGATCCCTTTAAGTGCGGATCAAAATATATAGCGTTACCTTTAATAGGTAACCCTAGTATATTTGTCACATCAAAAAGGGTGATCGTCATCTCGCCTAATGGGAGTTGGAAAGTGTTGTGTTCGGGCCACCAACGCTCCGCAAGACTTACAACTAAATGAAGATCGTGGATTAAATATCTAACACGATCTATATAGTGGAATCCAAAGGATTCCACCAAAGCCTTTTGGACCAAATTTAGCTCCCACGTACGATAATTTCTTTCGGTCCGCCAACGTACATGGATCCGGGTTCGTAAACCAAGGTCATGGTCGTATAACTATAAAAATATATGCATTATATTTTGTGTGTAAATTACTAAAGTTGGAAACTTATAATTTTAAAAATTACCTCGCCAGTAAATATCTGACTAGAAATGTGGTCTTCACGTTGCTTAATAATAAGCTGGGTAGTCGGTCCGCCAGGAATACGACCGTCATTGTGGGTAGACATTTCCAAAAATGTTGATTATAATATGTGAGTAGGAGGAGGAGGAGGAGGAAGAGGATTGCTGTGAGTAAGGAGGATGAGGAGGAGAATAATGTGTGAGGAGGAGGCTTCGGACTATGGGGGTAGTTATAGGGAGGGAAGGGGAGGGGAGGGGGGAAGTTGAGGGGATGGGTGGGGGGTCTCCGAGAGAAGGGGAGAGGTCGTGGGTGGTCTCCGAGGAAGGGGAGGCATCAGGAATCCGAGGGAAGGGAAGACAGCGGCCCGCCAACTGAGTTGGCGAGCGGTCTCTCGTGGACTGCGCCCCGCCAACTCAGTTGGCGAGCGGTCTCTCGTGGACTGCGTCCCGCCAACTGAGTTGGCGAGCGGCCTCTCGAGGACTGCGCCCGCCAACTCAGTTGGCGAGTCCTCCTCTCTGCAATTTATCCGAACTTTTCCTTTTTTTATAAATTTATATAAATATATTACTTTATACGAAAAAACTGAATTTTTATTTGGTTACTCAAAAAGGAAAGAAAATAAAAAAAAATTGTCCTTTTGTTTGAAAAATTATAATTCTCATTAGAAAAAAAATCTGGTATTTGAAAATGGGGGAGAGTGAATAACTTGGCATGGGAAAGTGAATTCATGGAAAGGATGGGAGAATCATATTTTCTTTTTTTTGGAATTTTTTTGTTTTTTGGCATCCAAACACAGAAAATAAATAATTTTTTTTTCTAATGTCCTGATTCCGCGAACTAAATGTGGCCCAAGGAACTATTTGGTAGCCCGAAACAAAATCGGAAGTGTATTTTTTGTGTGTACTGAGACGAATTCAACTGAGTTCAAATGTTTGGTAGCCTAAGTTATTGAAAGTGATTTTAAGTTTAATTGACAACATTCAAAGTTTTGATCCCCTCATTTTTTTACTTTTGACATTCTTTTTTTTCTAGAGTTAATTACCCAATGATATCTGAAGAATGTAGTGGTTACCGTTTTTGTGATCAAACATTTTTTTTTGTTAATTTGGTATCTAAGTTTTGTATTTTTGTTTAAAGAGTGCTTGAACTAGATTTTGTTGTCCCGAAGCCTTAGCCTAGTAGTAAGGTGGTCGACATCCGGTGGGAGAGATCTCAGGATCGAATCCTACCTCCGAACTGACTGGATGGCTATTATAGCCATGGGTCCGGACCAAATCGGCTAGATGGCTCTTATAACCACGGGTTCAGGCAAAAAAAAAAAAAATTGTTGTGCGTATCAGCTGGTCCTAAAAAAACAACCATAAAAAAAAATGGTGCGTTAACTATCACATGTCAAATTTTTAACGATTTTTATCAAAAATACCAACGAAATATACTTCATGCACTCTTTAAACCAAAACCTAAAACCTAGATACCAAATTAATAAAAAAAAAATTAATTACCAAAACGCCAATTAGTACCTTCTTCATACACCATTTGAATAATTAACTTTTTTTTTTCTAAACTCATCACACCATTTGAATTATTAACTTTTTTTTTCTAAACTCATCTTGAGGAGTGGAACAAGAAAACGAAGAATCTTGGCTGAAGTGCTATGTTGTGTGTGAGTTCGGTCACCCCTACCAATAAAATTCTCTCCCGCAAGAGGTCGAACATCTGATGCTGGTAGCATGCACTAGAATTGGTTTGATTTGTACGAAAATAGTAAAAAATAATAAAGTGAGATATTGTGTGGTCAAAAATTAATATAAAATCTAGAATGTAGAAAATTCGACTCCAAATTTGTACTTATTATTCTACAAAATAAGTTTCTACAATCTAGAATATATAAATTGGGAGGCCCAACCTATAGCTTTCATGAGTTTGATGTGACCCAAAATCTATAAATTGGAATTAGGGGTGTAACTTATTATTCTACAAAATAAGCTCCTACATTTTAAATCTAGAATCTAGAATGGGGGATGGACCTTACTAAGAGCATCATTAGTAGTTGGGACTATCCAATGCAATTTGGGGCCCAAAATTTCAAAAAAAAAGGTAAATGTAGAATGGGTTGGGTTTGTATGAGAATAGTAGAAAATAACAAAATAAGCTCCGGTTCCAAAGATTGTGTGATCAAAAATTGATGTGGAAAAAAAATTTAATCTAAAATGTAAAAAGTTGGGCTCCAAATTGGGACTTACAATTCTACAAAATGAGTTCCTACAATCTAGAATCTAGAAATTTGGAGGCCCAACCTATAGCTCCCATGGGTGGGATATGACCAAAAATCTAGAAATTGAAACTAATGATGGAATTTACTATTCTATAAATTGAGCTCCTACATTTTAAATCTAGAATCTAGAATGCGGAATGAGCCTTAGAGCATCATTAGTAAGGTCCTTCCTACATTCTAGATTTAAAATGTAGGAGCTCATTTTGTAGAATAGTAAGTCTCATCCTTAGTTTCAATTTCTAGATTTTGGGTCTCATCACATCCATAGGAACTATAGGTTGAGCCTCCCAATTTCTAGATTCTAAATTGTAGGAACCCATTTTGTAGAATAGTAAGTCTCAATCAAAGGAGAATAGTTGAATGAATCAAAAGGATTTTTCCTAGATGTGATTGAGTATTCTCAGCCTATAGCCTATATCCTATATCCTGAAACAGGCTTGCAGTAGTACAACTAAGTCGTCGCACTACCACGATATCGCACAACTTGCGAAGCCTGACCTGCATGGGCCACCACTAAAAAATATGTCACAACCCGCACCTGATGTAGGGATGCAAGTTGGGAACAACTCCCAGCCTACGCCACAGAATCAACAGTAGAACGTTGTTTGGGTAATCTATCTAGCAATATAATGAACCACCAACAATAACAATATACTTAATCACATATCTAAGATGGAACGAGCACGAATATGATAAAGAATAGAATAGTCACAACAACTCATGAGTCGAAAGTAATAACATCAATGAGTCTGAAAGAATACTAGCAAATAGCTATTGCTGATTGCTGCGCTGCCTGTCGCTATTGCTGCTGCTGCTGGTTGCTATTTCTGCTGCTGTGTGTTTTTGTGATGCTGAAATGTCACCATAGCTGTTGTCGCTTCTCTCAAACATATATATATATATATATGACATCTAATACCTATATATATATATATATATATATATATATATATATATATATATATATATATATATATATATATATATATATATATAACAATAATATATATATATATACATACATATAATTACACATTACTACGACTAAGAACACAAGCGAAATAGACCTAGAAATATTTGCACAAATACATGGAGCGTATCACACCCGTATCCCACTAGATCTAGGATTCGCTTGCAACACGAGTCCACCACACATCCAAACATACTCCGAAGGACACGAACAAGTCTAATATATTATTTATGAACAATACGAAGAGTCAAACACAAATCTACATGTCCGTGTCAAAATATGATATGCACAAAGTCCCGTGTCGTAGAAAAAACCCCAAAATCAACACGTATAACCAAATTGTTGGGATACGACCTACACATACCCAATTGTGGATACTACACTAGCCCCAAACACACAAGCACATGCCAAATTGATCTATAGGACCAATTGACATACACAACAATTGTCAATCTCGAAATTCCCCTAAAATTGACACAAAAACTACCATAACTTTCTCAATAGACCTCCTATGAACACAAAATCAAATCCTATAGGTAGCCTATGCATATAGGTTGATATTTTATAGTTAAATCTCAGATTTAGAACCTAAATTAAGAGGAAAAACTGAATTGTACCTATTGAGAGTTTGATTCCTAATGAAACCTTCAAATGTGATAAAATTGGCCTCCAACTTGTAGATCCTTGTTCCTCTTTGTAGATCCTTGCTTTCTTCTTCTAGATCCTTGCTCCACTAGTCTCTAATGGTGATTTGAGAAGGAATTGGAATAAAATTTGGTAGGAAAATAATATGGAAATAAAGGAATTTGGTTGAGGAAAATTCTAGATATAGTTTTCAAATGAAAAGAGGAGAGAGAAACTTTTCACCTCTCCTTTAATAGGCCGGCCCCCTCTACCCCTTCCTCAAGCTACTATATAATGTCCATTATATCCCTTGGGGCCTCTTATGAAGAAATAATTAAGGAGGGAACCTTCTAGTCTAATGGTTTAATTAAATTAATCCTCCTCATAAACAATAGGCTTTCTAAATGGGCTAAAATCTAACAATTAATACATGTTGGTCCATGAGTCTAAACTAAACTAGTTAGGTCTACTAACACAAGTCTAAAATAAATAACTAAAATCTAACAACAATTAAATAATACAACAATTAATTATTTAACAAGCAAAATATTTAATTAAATATAAAATTACTAAAATACCCTTTCCTAGAAAATGTGGTAGTGATATTTTTCTTGTACAGGCTTTGTTCTCCTTCGTGCGGCTCATGATGGGGCATGGAAGGATATCATAACACCCGTTGTTCAGGGTGGAGACTAACCTTATGCGGCGGTTCGCCAAGAACTGATCCAAGAGACGAGGATGAACATCCTGCATCATGCGCCAAGCTGTCCTTGTTCATGCAGCGTGCTAGCTGCGTTTCTTTCCTTTATGCGGCTTGCTACCGGCCAGGGGCCTGCGATATCGATGATAAGATTTGGATTAATTGCCATTGCTATCGTCGTTATTTTTGCATGGTTAAAGAGCGCCCTACTCCTACTCCTCCCTCGCTATCCGTCGGTATAGATTTTTTTTTATATACCGAGGTTTGCACTATGGAGGGATGATCCAGAAAGTATTGAGTTCCGATGCGGGCTCTGCTTGTGTCTGTAGGTGCAATAGCTCGGAGGGGCGTCTGGATGGAGAAAGTTCTGATTGTAGAATTTTCTATCATATGTACTCATGATCTTGAATATTAATAAAAACTCCTTGAAATATAACATATTTCTATCATATGTGCTCATGATCTTGAATATTAATAAAAAGTTTATCTTCTTGCAGAACTTCTCTCTTGTACTTGTCTTATTGAATGTTGTGGAGCTTGAGTATTGTGCTGCTAGAGGTAATATGGACGTAGTACAATATCGTAGTCCGTTTAGGATATCCCACTGGGGGGCTTAGGTGGACCTATTACTTCTTGCATATTGGAGTACAAGCAGCAGGTTCGAGACGAGCCCCACCAGAGGTGATATGAACATGGCAAATTTTGTGTACTTAATACCGCTGGCGTACTTAGAGTTAAGTACAGGTGATAAGTTGAGATAAAAACCGATATCAGAGGTAATATGGACGTGATAATCGATAACCAAACCCGGGAGGTTTTGCTGAGAGGTAATATGGACATGGCAAACATGGCCTGGGAGAAATGTTAGGACAGTAGTTCAGAGATAATATAAACGTGAACCAATGTCCGAGAACACACTGAGGAGTGATTTGCTGGTTATGGTCTACCCGGAAATGTAGATATACCTAAGGGTTACTCCATGGGGGAGATTGTTAAGCCGATAGTTCAGAGGTAATATGGACATGGCTAGCGTCTAACGAGACTGTTTTTAAGTCGTCAGTCTATAATTTTAGGCAAATTTTGCCCATAGGGTAGCTCATTCATGCGTTGAATCCACTGATGGCAGTATTAGTTGCTGCCAGGCGATACATCAGGATGCCCAAGATCTGAAGCAGACTCCGAGAGATGATGCTGATTGACGAACCAGGGTCGATGTGCATCCGGTCCACCTTGATGGCGTCGATATACCCTGTGTAATACAGAGGACGATGGTGCCGATTGTTCTTCAATAACATGTCTTGTTGCAAGAACGTAGTTGGGTATTGCCTCCATCATATTATTATAATGGGGGCATGCGACAGGATCCTCAGCTGGCGTCTTGACCTGCACTAGGCAGGTACCGGCATTCTGCATTGCCTCGCTCAGAGCAACCCGAGGGTCTTTGGAGAGTCGGAGAAGATCGAATAGAGACAACTTCGCTGGACTATTGGCGAGCTGTGCCAAGATGTCAAAGTTGTACGGCTTCTCTAGCCCTTGAGCTAAATCTTTGTGCAGCGATTTGTCGAAGCAGGTTTCTTTCTGCTTGGACTTGTCTGCTACTGGAGGCTGGGATTGTCACGACCCACACCCGATGTAAGGATGCAAGTCGGAAACAACGCCCAGCCTACCTCGCAGAATCGATAGTAGAACATTGTCTGGGTAATCTATCTAGCAATATAATGAACCACCAATAATAACAATATACTCAATCATAGATCTAATGATAGAAACGAGCACGAATCAGATAAAGAATAGAATAGTCACATACAACTCATGAGTCTAAAATAATACATCAATGAGTCTGAAAGAATGCTAACAAAATAAGCTGGAGACAAATCCAGTACAAGAAGTACTAAGAATGTACTAATCTCGGGTCATCTATCTCAGTCGGGATAAGTCCCTCCTAAGCCAGGGTCTCTGACTCTAAACCCACAATATCCTGGGGTCCATAATGTGTAGGGTACCACTCCATAGTACATCTCTAACAGCAGTTCTAATCAATGATAAAAATTATGTAACAGTAAATAGATATGAATATACAAGATGCACAATAGATACAATGGGATATATACAATAAGGTAATACTGGAATAAATACAATAATGAACAATATGCCAATGAACAAAAATACTAATGACTAAGTGTATGAGTACTAGCTTTAACATGTGATCAGCTTGGGAACATGATACAATATATATGACCTGGCTAATCATACGTGCGGTGTATGATTAACACTATTCAATAACAGTACTTGATACAATAGGGGTATTGATCATATATCTACACTAAAGTACTCCCCACCCTCGACTGGTATAGTAGATCCAACCACAGTGTAAACCCTCTCAACCAAAATTGGGCCTACTTAGCTTAGATAGAGAGACTAGGGCTACTTTGAATCCAAATAGAAATAGAACATTATGTTTTAGATAATTTTACCATATTTATATTACTTAGTGTACCTTACCGTTGTTTCGATAATTGGAGCACCTCACTAGCCATTTCCTTCCTATAAATTTCATACCCTTGTCCTAGACGTGCCAGTCATCTATTCTGACCTTTGTGTAACATATAATTATGCTCTCTTGTGCTTTATTTTAGTCGCACAATATTCGTCGCAGACATTTATATTTAATTTTAAATAAATTCAACTTTGTATCCTTGTGCGTTCCAATCGAAATTGGAGACACAATCTTGACCCATTTTGTGCAACCCAATTTATGATAAATATTCTGTCTTGAGTCTTCTACGTCCATGACATTTGTGTCCCACCTAATTTTAGTCATCCATTTCAAACAATGCAAATCTTAGCCCTCCAAATTGCTACACAAGAAGCCAAGGCCCAATCCCAAGGAGGATGTTGACCAAGCTACTTTTCTAGGTCAATATTAACACCCTTTACAAATGTGTGTATGTGTATATATATATATATATATATATATATATGTATATATATATATATATATGTATGTATATATATATATATATATATATATATATATATATATATATATGTATATATATATATATATGTATATATATATATATATATGTATATATATATATATATATGTATATATATATATATATATGTATATATATATATATATATATGTATATATATATATATATATAACTTTGTTTTCTTTTTCCTTCAACCCTAAAAACTCCCAGCCGACATCCCCTTCCTGTTTATCATCACCCCTTTCATCACCATCATAGCCTATACCATTATCACCATTAATCCTCATCATCATTCCCATAATCATCATTATCATCATCATTCCCATAATCATCATCACCATCCCCTTAATCATCCTAATCATCATCACCATTACCTTAGTCACAAATCATCACCCTCATCATCATCATCTCATCATCATCATAATAAACATCATCACCATCCATCATCATCACCCTCATCATCATCATCAACATCGACATCATCATCGTCATCGTAGACTCACCACCCTCGCCGAAGACAACCTGTAGCAGTCACCCCCCGATCCTCGTGCCCGTGCACGCTAACCCCGAGGTTCAAACCTGTCCCTCTCCTTTTATTTTATGTATGCTTGTGTGAATAACAGCTAGGTTAACATATTGGTTCAATTTAGTGGGTTGATAGGATTATAGACCGTGTCGGATAACCTAGTGTGCTCGTATGCACATAATATATATATATATATATATATATATATATATATATATATATATATATATATATATATATGTGTGTGTGTGTGTGTGTGTGTGTGTGTGTGTGTGTGTGTGTGTGAGTGAGTGAGTGATTGAGTAAATGCTAAATAATAATTATGACTATATATGTATTTATTCTGTATGCCCCTAGGTTAATTATGGATATCCCATATTTACGTTTGACCAAGTGACCCTAAGAACTTATGAATTATCTGCCTTGTGTACACCGACGTACTGGCTAGACAGGTGTTAGTTGACTGTCTGATTGTGCACATCATTTGAAGACGTGACACCTGCGTAATTAGACGCACAGTTGACCCTGTTAGTTGACCAGTGTCACCCCTAGTGTACCCTCTGAGTCCAGTGTATTTATGGTTGTATATGTGCTAGTGTAATGGCTGATGTTGTATTGTATTATATTATATGTATATAGGACTATTGGATTATTCTGTGCGACTTCAGGAGCAGGTTATTGGTACTACGCAGCTTTTTTGCCAGGCAAGTATACCTTACCATTTTACTATAATTTATATTCCATATGATGCATGCATTTTATTTCTGCCATTTAGTTCATATATTTTAACTGATATATAAACTGCGCGTCCAAGGAAACTTGGGTGCAACGACGGTGTCGTCGTATTCTGTTTTTATTATGTATATGCATGTGACTTAGTTTATGAGACTACCCCATTATCATGTGGCATTCTTAGATTTTATTGGCCGTGACACAGTTGTTACACGAGTGTGAGTCTCATATAGATCACGGACTTGTGTGCCGGATTTGGCCTCCTGTACGTATAGGACGTGTGTTAGGGATAACTGATGTTAGGGATTTGCATGCTAGAAGACTTGGAAGTTATTAGAGGTATTATCGTGTCATGGATATGACATGCTTAGAGCATGGGGTGGAAAGAATAACAAGTAAGGCATTTGGGCTCCTTTGCACTTTTCTTTCTGTAACCTGTATGCTCCGCCGGAGATACGTGGCGGTGATGACCCCTATATATTACTGGCGGCCTCTGGCGTTCAAAAGATGACATGCTTTGTAGGCCCCTAATTCTCTGAGAGAATTATACCAATCCCATTTATGGCCATATAGCCCACTTGTTGGAAAGTTATTCTCAAACTACATTCACATAGATGGTTAGGCGACCCATTGGATGTTTATTTTCAGTACTTTATTGGCATGCTTCTATGTATCTTGTTACGTCCCTCTGAGGACCTGGTCCCTTTTCAGGTGTAGATGTTCATGACTATTAGCAGGAATGCAGATCCGGACTTGCTACTTATATTTCAAGGAGGTCTTCTCTTCGAGCCTCGTGATTATTAGTTGATGTATTTGTTTTTTATCTTATATTCTAGTTTGGTAGTGGATTTGTTTTCACCCAACTATCATCCTTTGATACTTCATATTGAGATTTAGTTACATAGTTATTGATTATTTATTTATGATTTCTGTGGATGAGATTTAGTTATGCCCCGTGACTTATGACAGATATATACCACTGGTGAATTATTGTTCATAATACAGCGTACACATGTGTTATGGTTTCCATATATTGGAGTTACCATATATATGCGACTGTCATGGTTACGTGTTCCTAGTCCTACGTATTTTGGGACTGAGGCATGACACACGGTATGCTATGGCACGAGATTCCCCAAGAAGATAGCTAGTCTTCCCGAGAATCAGTGTCTGTACATGCACAAGATAACCAATAAAATAATACTTGTACCATATACACCATATACCAAGGAATAACATCTCATGACGAGATCCGGATATACCAATCCGTGTAACCATAGTGTCAATAGTGTCACGCCCCGGTCCCGCCCGGGCCGCCGCTCCGCCCTGCCCCACGCCCGTACGGCCGGGAATTAACGAACCGGACACATATTACCGTGCCTCGGCGCGCCGGACGCGAATCACCGCGCCCGTCCC
The DNA here is from genome assembly GCA_036927795.1 of Iris macrosiphon. Taxonomy (NCBI): domain Eukaryota; kingdom Viridiplantae; phylum Streptophyta; class Magnoliopsida; order Asparagales; family Iridaceae; genus Iris; species Iris macrosiphon. The sequence goes on from JAYESA010000015.1 coordinate 151,595,962, forward strand.
GCGGGTGCGAGGGAGGAAGGGAGCCAAGCGAATGGCCCGTTCGAGCTTTCGGGGGACGTGATGCCGCACGGGCCTGGGGTTGCGCCCGTGCAAGGCCAATCGTTTAAGTTGATAGTTGGCTATCATCGCATCAATCGAGTAAGCAGCGGAAAGGGACTTGTTGCAATGCAATGCATTAGCCAACTGAGTGTTCGGGACAATCGAGGCAACTTGGGTTTCCTTTAGCAAAGGCACACGTTCGTTCCATACATTATGCCCCCTTATACGATAGCATTCTCGGGGCAACAATCGAAACCAGGATTTCGGGTCTTCGGGACTGTGGCACGCCTATCGCTCCCTCGGACGATCCAATACCTGCGAACAAGTAAACTGTTGGTGGGTCAGCACTTTATACAAGTACTGGTGAGATAAATCAACTGAACAGAAACAAGCATTCATTCAAACAGGCACTAAGTAATCATGTTATAAAATATTACATTACTAGTGATCTTTCTAGTTTTACCTAGGTTCGTTTTATGCAGTTCTAGCAGAGTCGATTTACTTGTTTAAAAACATGTTTGGAAACAGAGTTTCATATTGAATATGCAAGCAAGCAAACCGTTCATGTTTCAGGGTGTGCGCAGCGTGTCTCGTGCGACTCGAGGGTCTGATGCAAAGCTAGACACACAATGCATATTCTTAGGGGCAGTCACTATCCAAGCCAACACAATGACTTAGCTATATGCAGGGCGGTCCCCGAGTATCTCAGGATCGGCAGCTGGTGGAACAGCATACCAATGACTCATTCTCTGAAGCTAATGGCAGCTGTGATCCATGGTGGTTATAACGCATGCAGTTCAGCTCTCCACCAAAAGCCATTGTCCGACCGCGTGCGAATGCATGGAACACTATCAAATAAACTCTAGTATGCAGACGAGACGAACCATCAGAATACACTCATTGTTGCGGGGCAATCCGACTTATCACTTGAACACGTTCAGGCACAGTATGGTTCTCTCGAAGCATAGACGATAGTGAACATATTCATGCACTCTAAGCAGGCGATTCAGGATTCTCGTTAAGCAGGCATTGTTTCAAAGACAAGCTAGGTGAGTTCGTTCATTAACATGCAAGGCAGGTTCTATCATTCTCTTAAGAAAATATTGCAAGCAAAAACTCAGGTTATTATTAAGGCGTGCAAGAATCAGAGAACGAAGTTCTGCCCACTCACCTTGATATATAACGTCGGTGCGGAGCGGGGCGTTACATACTTACCAACCAACAAAAAGTTTCGTCCTCGAAACTTCAAGGATAAACTTCTCGATATCCCGAGTAGCGATAGTGCCGTCCCTCGCCGTACTCAATCGAAACAATCAAGCAATTCAAGTTCAGGAAATATTTTGCACTTTGAGAATATCTATGGACTTATTGTATGGAACGCTCTTTGTAAAACCATATCGATAATATCTCAGAGTCATAGCAACGGTTTGGGCCAGAGAATCAATTCCGCTCTGATACCATTCTGTCACGCCTCGGTCCCGCCCGGGCTGCCGCTCCGCCCTGCCCCGCGCCCGTGCGGCCGGGAATTAACGAACCGGACACGTATCACCGTGCCTCGGCACGCCGGACGCGAATCACCGCGCCCGTCCCGCGGGTGCGAGGGAGGAAGGGAGCCAAGCGAATGGCCCGTTCGAGCTTTCGGGGGACGTGATGCCGCACGGGCCTGGGGTTGCGCCCGTGCAAGGCCAATCGTTTAAGTTGATAGTTGGCTATCATCGCATCAATCGAGTAAGCAGCAAAAAGGGACTTGTTGCAATGCAATGCATTAGCCAACTGAGTGTTCGGGACAATCGAGGCAACTTGGGTTTCCTTTAGCAAAGGCACACGTTCGTTCCATACATTATGCTCCCTTATACGATAGCATTCTCGGGGCAACAATCAAAACCAGGATTTCGGGTCTTCGGGACTGTGGCACGCCTATCACTCCCTCGGACGATCCAGTACCTGCGAACAAGTAAACTGTTGGTGGGTCAGCACTTTATACAAGTACTGGTGAGATAAATCAACTGAACAGAAACAAGCATTCACTCAAACAGGCACTAAGTAATCATGTTATAAAATATTACATTACTAGTGATCTTTCTAGTTTTACCTAGGTTCGTTTCATGCAGTTCTAGCAGAGTCGATTTACTTGTTTAGAAACATGTTTGGAAACAAAGTTTCATATTGAATATGCAAGCAAGTAAACCGTTCATATTTCAGGGTGTGCGCAGCTTGTCTCGTGCGACTCGAGGGTCTGATGCAAAGCTAGACACACAATGCATATTCTTAGGGGCAGTCACTATCCAAGCCAACACAATGACTTAGCTATATGCAGGGCGGTCCCCGAGTATCTCAGGATCGGCAGCTGGTGGAACAGCATACCAATGACTCATTCTCTGAAGCTAATGGTAGCTGTGACCCATGGTGGTTATAACGCATACAGTTCAGCTCTCCACCAAAAGCCATTGTCCGACCGCGTGCGAATGCATGGAACACTATCAAATAAACTCTAGTATGCAGACGAGACGAACCATCAGAATACACTCATTGTTGCGGGGCAATCTGACTTATCACTTGAACACGTTCAGGCACAGTATGGTTCTCTCGAAGCATAGACGATAGTGAACATATTCATACACTCTAAGCAGGCGATTCAGGATTCTCGTTAAGCAAGCATTGTTTCAAAGACAAGCTAGGTGAGTTCGTTCATTAACATGCAAGGCAGGTTCTATCATTCTCTTAAGAAAATATTGTAAGCAAAAACTCAGGTTATTATTAAGGCGTGCAAGAATCAGAGAACGAAGTTCTGCCCACTCACCTTGATATATAACGTCGGCGCGGAGCGGGGCGTTACATACTTACCAACCAACAAAAAGTTTCGTCCTCGAAACTTCAAGGATAAACTTCTCGATATCCCGAGTAGCGATGGTGCCGTCCCTCGTACTCAATCGAAACAATCAAGCAATTCAAGTTCAGGAAACATTTTGCACTTTGAGAATATCTATGGACTTATTGTATGGAACGCTCTTTGCAAAACTATATCGATAATATCTCAGAGTCATAGCAACGGTTTGGGCCAGAGAATCGATTCCGCTCTGATACCATTCTGTCATGCCCCGGTCCCGCCCGGGCCGCCGCTCCGCCCTGCCCCGCGCCCGTGCGGCCGAGAATTAACGAACCGGACACGTATCACCGTGCCTCGGTGCGCCGGACGCGAATTACCGCGCCCGTCCCGCGGGTGCGAGGGAGGAAGGGAGCCAAGCGAATGGCCCGTTCGAGCTTTCGGGGGACGTGATGCCGCACGGGCCTGGGGTTGCGCCCGTGCAAGGCTAATCGTTTAAGTTGATAGTTGGCTATCATCGCATCAATCGAGTAAGCAGCGGAAAGGGACTTGTTGTAATGCAATGCATTAGCCAACTGAGTGTTCGGGACAATCGAGGCAATTTGGGTTTCCTTTAGCAAAGGCACACGTTCGTTCCATACATTATGCCCCCTTATACGATAGCATTCTCGGGGCAACAATCGAAACCAGGATTTCGGGTCTTCGGGACTGTGGCACGCCTATCGCTCCCTCGGACGATCCAGTACCTGCGAACAAGTAAACTGTTGGTGGGTCAGCACTTTATACAAGTACTGGTGAGATAAATCAACTGAACAGAAACAAGCATTCACTCAAACAGGCACTAAGTAATCATGTTATAAAACATTACATTACTAGTGATCTTTCTAGTTTTACCTAGGTTCGTTTTATGCAGTTCTAGCAGAGTCGATTTACTTGTTTAGAAACATGTTTGGAAACAGAGTTTCATATTGAATATGCAAGCAAGCAAACCGTTCATGTTTCAGGGTGTGCGCAGCGTGTCTCGTGCGACTCGAGGGTCTGATGCAAAGCTAGACACACAATGCACATTCTTAGGGGCAGTCACTATCCAAGCCAATACAATGACTTAGCTATATGCAGGGCGGTCCCCGAGTATCTCAGGATCGGCAGTTGGTGGAACAGCATACCAATGACTCATTCTCTGAAGCTAATGGCAGCTGTGACCCATGATAGTTATAACGCATGCAGTTCAGCTCTCCACCAAAAGCCATTGTCCGACCGCGTGCGAATGCATGGAACACTATCAAATAAACTCTAGTATGCAGACGAGACGAACCATCAGAATACACTCATTGTTGCGGGGCAATCCGACTTATCACTTGAACACGTTCAGGCACAGTATGGTTCTCTCGAAGCATAGACGATAGTGAACATATTCATGCACTCTAAGCAGGCGATTCAGGATTCTCGTTAAGCAGGCATTGTTTCAAAGATAAGCTAGGTGAGTTCGTTCATTAACATGCAAGGCAGGTTCTATCATTCTCTTAAGAAAACATTGCAAGCAAAAACTCAGGTTATTATTAAGGCGTGCAAGAATCAGAGAATGAAGTTCTGCCCACTCACCTTGATATATAACGCCGGCGTGGAGCGGGGCGTTACAAATAGAACATGGATATCTACACTAGATACAATGAACATAGAGGATATCATAAATGAGAAACTATCAGAGAATGTACTCGCCTGAAGTCCAAAGAATAGTCTCACAGATGTCTGATACGGTGCCTAGAAGACCTAGATATGGAATACAATATCAATACAAGGTTACAGAAAGAAAATACGTTAAACTAGTCAACTTCTAGGCCAACAAGTCAATTCTAAGTCAAAAGTCAAACTAAGTCAACTCTAAGGTCAACTATGGTCAACTACCTATTTCTAGGTTGCACAAGTCTAACACAAAAATATTGGTTCAAATACTAAAGTCTAGGTCACAAAACCATATCTTAAAATACTAGGATACCGTATCTCCGGATACGTAAATCCATAGGTAAAATATCACATACAAATGCCAAAACAATATTATTAAATAAAATCTTAAAGACAAACATCCAATAGGTACCTTGGTTTTGAACCAACTTGGTATCACAACATAAATCCATAATCTTGATACTCAAACCCAGTACCTTGGGTATCCCCAATTACCTTGGTACTTACCTTGGTATCTCAAGGTAATACCCCAAACTTGTTTATACTAACTACCCGTAATATACATACACACTATACTATATATTATACACATAGTATACAATAAATACTATTAGCATATTAGGAAATATTTACATATATATTTAATACTATATACATATATATATATATATATATATATATATATATCGAATAATAGAAAAACTGTCAAACCGTTGCTAAAACCTTGCCCGCTGTGGCTGAAGACTGTTGTTGATGCTGATACACTGCTGTTTTAGTGACAGTTTTCTGCAACTGTCGCCAAAGTCGTCGCTAAAGCTCCTGATACGCTGCTGATACTGCTGCTGTTTCAGCGACAATTTTTTGCAACTGTCGCCAACTGTTGTCGCTGTTTCTCCTGCTGCTGTTGCTGCTGTTTCTCCTGCTGTGTGACTGCTGCTATGACGGTTGATGTTGCGATATTTTTCGCTGTCGCTGAAGCTCCTGTTCTCCCCCTCTTATATATATATATATATATATATATATATATATATATATATATATATATACATTAATAGATACTATAATCCATATAACTAAATCTAAATATATAACTATGACTATGTAAATTACATACATACTCTCCATAACATCTATACATACATAATAACTACCTAGTAATTATACATACATAGTACCTATATATAACAACACACACATATATATGTATATATAAATTATACACTAATAGGTAACATACATTATATAAACATAATATAACAACATATATATATATATATATATATATATATATATATATATATATATATATATATATATATATATATACATACATACTACAATATATATAAATATACTATATGTAAATGAATAGCTATAACAATTATATACATATAGTATATTCATAGGTACATAGATCTAAGACACAAAATATAAATATATATATATATATATATATATATATATATATATATATATATATATATATATATATATATATATATATATATATATATATATATATATATATATATATATATTCACCACCATCCACATATGTATATACAATAACTAATAGACATTACATATGTAAAATAATGACTACATAAATATACAACATATATATATATATATATATATATATATATATATATATATATATATATATATATATATATATATATATATATATATATATATATAAAGCATAAATATATTTAACAACAATATATATAATATAATTATACTCCTCCATGACTAAGAACACAAAAGACATAGATCTACAAATAAGTTGCACATCTCATGGAACATATCACTCTGTATCCTACTAGATTTAGGATACGCATGCGACACGAGTCTACCACACATCCAAACGTACCCCGAAGGACACGAACAAGTCATATATGTTATTTATGAATAATACGAAGAGTCAAATATAAATCTACGTGTCCGTGTCAAAATGTGCATGCTCAAAGTCCCGTGTCGGAGAAAAAAATCTCCAAATCAACATATATCACTAAATTATTGGGATACGACCTACACGTACCCAATTGTGGACACGACACTAGCCCTAAATACATAAGCACATGCCAAATTTATATATAGGACCAATTGACATACATAACAAATGTCAATCTCGGAATTTCCACAAAATTGACACAAAAAGCACAATAACTTTCACAATAGGCCTCCTATGAACACAAAACCAAATCCTATGGTTAGCCTATGCATATGGGTTGATTTTTCATGGTTAAATCTCAGATTTATAACCTAATTTAAGGAGATAAACTGAATTGTACCTATTGGGAGGTGGATTCCTAATGCAACCTCCAAATATGATAAAATTGGCCTCCAACTTGTAGATTCTTGCTCCTTTTTGTAGATCCTTGCTTTCTCCTTCTAGATCCTTACTCCACTAGCCTCCAATGGTGATTTGGGAAGGAATTGGGATAAAGTTTGGTAGGGAAATGAAGTGGGAATGAAAGAATTTGGTTGAGAGAATTTCTAGATCTAATTTTCAAATGAAAAGAGGAGAGAGAAATTTATTCCCCCTCTCTATATAGGCCGACCCCCTTTCCCCTTCCTCAAGCTACTATAAAATTGTCCAATATACCCCTTGGGGCCTCTCATGAAGAAATAATTAAGGAGGAAAGCTTCTAGTCTAATAGTTTAATTAATTTAATCAATCTCCTAATCAATGGGCTTTATAAATGGGCTAAATTCTATCAATTAATTCATGTTGGTCCATGAGTCTAAACTAAACTAGTTAGGTCCACTAACACAAGTCTAAAATAAATAAATAACATCTAATAATAATTAAATAATACCATAAATAATTATTTTCCTGCACAATATTTAACTAAATATAAAATTACTAAAATACCCTTTCCTAGAAAATGTGATAGTGACAAGTCTACCCTCCTTAAAATAATTTCGTCCTTGAAATTCAAAGATGAAAACTACCCCCAAAAAATAACAAAACATGACAATGAACAGAACTAAAGAACAAAACTAATTATGAAAGAACATAACATAATTAGGAAAGAACATACCTCAAGACACAAACAAATATGGAGAACGCTCTCATATTTTATCCTCTCTCTCCCAGGTAGACTCTCCTAGAGAGTGATGCCTCCATGCGACATGTACCAAAGGAATAGTCTGGTTCCTCAGCACCTTCTCTCTCCGATCCAAAATCTCATCTGGTTGTTCTGGATAGCTAAGAGTAGGGCCCATCTCTATCTCCGAGTGATCCAATATATGACTAGGATCTGCCACGTACCATCTCAACTGTGACACTTGAAACACGTTGTGCACTTCCTCCAATGCAGGTGGTAAGTCTAGTCTATAAGCAACTGCACCGACCCTCTTTAGAATAGTGAAAGGTCCGATGAATCGCGAACTAAGCTTCCCGCCTCCACCGAAGCGAATCATGCCTCGTGTCGGAGAAATTCTCAGAAACACCAAACCACCCACCTAGAACAAAATACAACCTTAAGAACATAATCTATAACAAAAAACCAATAACAAGCACAAAACAAAAATCTAAAACTATACCTCAAACTCCAAAGGTCTCCGGTGGCTATCGGCCCAATGCCGCTGTCTGTCCTGCGCCACACGAAGTCTGTCTCTGATCAACTGAACCTTCTCTGCTGCATCTACAACCATCTCTGGCCCAAGCAAAACTCTCTCTCCAACATCGTCCCATGACAAGGGAGTATGACACTTTCGATCGTACAAAGCTTCAAAAGGTGACATCTTTATACTAACCTGGTAGCTGTTGTTGTAAGCAAACTCTACCAAATGGAGATGGTCCTCCCAAGAACCTCCGAAATCTAGTACACAAGTGCGCAACATATCCTTGAGAGTCTGAATAGTCCTCTCTGACTACCCATCTGTCTTGGGATGATATGCAGTACTGAACTTGAGCTGAGTGCCCAAACTCTCCTGCAAACTCCTCCAAAAATGAGAAGTGAAACGACTATCCCGATCCAAGACTATGCTGACGGGAACTCCATATATTCTAACAATCTGCCTCATATACATCTCTGCAAGTTTCTTCGTAGACAAACCCACCTTGAAAGGCAAAAAGTAGGCTGACTTGGTCAACATATCAACGATGACCCAAATCGCGTCCTTCCCTCCTGGAGATCGTGGAAGTCCGGATATAAAATCCATAGTAATATTGCAATGATATATCAAAATCGCGTCCTTTCCTCCTGTCACTACCCGATTCTAGAAAATAGGGTTATTTTTTATTTTTATTTGGTAAATTGTGATTTGTATTTAATTAATTATATTTATATTTATTTAGTGCTTGTATTATTTTTTTAATGATCGTTTTAGGGTTTTGGCTAGCCTGGACCCATGTCAGACCCTAGTGGACCCATGTCCGACCCAGCCCACACCCTTGTGAGAATTATTTTGGGGCTTAGAAATATTTATTATATTTTTAGTGGGTTAGTGGGAGAGATTTGGAGTTAGTTTGAGCATTTTTGGAACCCGGAACCCAAAACCAAGTGTGTGGAGGGCATTTTGGACTTTCCTACATGTAAACCCCCTTTAATTCTCATGGCCGGCCCCTACCTACCCCCATTCCCGTGGAATCACAGCAGCAGCCCCCCCTCTCTTCACATTCTACTTCTTCTTCACTTCTTCTTCTTCTCCACTTCTTCTTTCTTCTTCCTTCTTCTTCCAAGTAAGCTCGTCTCCATTTTTCTTCCTTCTTTCTTCCATTCCTTCTTCTTTATGCTAACCCTAACCTTGCATTTTCCCTAATCTAGGTGTGTGGAGTCTAGATTTAGTGTGGAGGCTAGAATTGGAGGCTTGGAGCTTGAGGGAGATGATTCCAAGTAGATCGGAGACTTTGGCCTTGGGATTTCAACTCCCAAGAGGTAAACCCTAACTTTCCCCTTGATAATTACTTTTATGTAGTGTAATTAGTGTTATAGAACCTTCCTAGACCCTAAGCCTACCCGTGGGAGGAAGTTGGAACTAGTTTGGTTGAGTTTAGAGACTTTGACATTAGGTTTTGTGTCAATTTCGGGTGGAATCCGAATTTGGCCCAATTTTGGGTGATGTCCTAGGTTAGACGGACCTAGGTAGACGTTGTCGAGTGTCTTGAGGGCGAGTGCGTGTCTCCGTTCGGACACGGGAAGTCATATCGCGGAGAAACGGATGTTTCAGGCGAAATTGGGATTTTTCATCGTCGCCGATTCTAAGTGCATGCGTGTTTCCGCCATGGGCCTAGAATCGATGGGGTAGCACTTTTTCTAGGATCTAGACATTGTTTAGAACGCGTGGATAAATTTTGGGCCAATTTCGAGTTCGTTTGGTATGCGTTTCAGGAGATTTTCCGAACCGCGCACCACGTGTTCGTCGAAATGACCGAACGGCCATTTTGGCGTGGTTTCCTTGTTTCGGGCTTGTACGCACGTTGGATTAGTATCGGAGAGTGTGTGATAGAGTTTTCGAGTTATATTTTATATATTTTAGGGTGTTGGTGAGTGTCGGGGTCGTTGGGCGTGAGTGGGGCGTGTTGTTTGTGTGTTGTGTGCGTTGTGTGGTGGTTGGGTTTTTGTGTCTATATATATATATATATATATATATATATATATATATATATATATATATATTTATATATATATGTATGTGTGTTTATGTATATATATATATATATATGTGTGTGTATTTATATCTATGTGCTTGTGTATGTATATGTCTATATATATATATATATATATATATATATATATATATATATATATATATATATGTATGTATGTGTGTAAGTGTGCTTGTGTGTGTATATGTATATATATATTTATAGGTGTATGTGTATATCTATATGTTTGATGAGTGTGTGTATATATATATATATATATAGGTGTTTATATATATATATATAGCTATGTATATTTATGTGTGTGTGTGTGTTGATATGTGTTTAAGTGTGTGTGTGTGTATTAGTGTTTGTGAGTATGTTAGTATAGAGATATAAGTGTGTGTATATATCTATCTAGTAGTATATATATATATATATATATATATATATATATATATATATATATATGTATTTAGGAGTGGGTGTGTGTGTGTTTGTGAGAAGGAGGGAGGGGGAGAACAGCCAGCGTGCAGCGGGGGCAGCAGTGCGCGCTGCAGCGCACTGCACAGCGAGCAGCGCGCTGTGTGCAACTTGCACACAGCTGCTGCAGCAGCAGCACAGCAGCAGCAGGAAGAGCTGCAGCAGCAGCAGTACAAAGAGCAGCAGCAGTAGCAATGTGAAGCACCAGCAGCAGCAATAGCAAGCCAAGAAGCAGCAGCAGCTAGTGTACGCAGCGGGGAGCGAGGTAGCTAGATAGCTATTAGTTGATAGATAAGTTAATAGATAAGATAGATAAATAGATTATATAGTTAGCTATTAGTTAGTATTATAGATAGTTAGCTAGATAGATTGATAGAGAGATAGATAGATTGGTGGATAGATAGATTAACTAGATCGTAGGTAGATAGACTAATAGATAGATTAGATAGTTAGATAGATATCTAATTAATAGATAGGTAGTTGGATAGATAGGTATATCTATGGATGGGTAATTGATAGGTAGATAGTTAGGTTTATAGATACTAGATAGGTAGATAGCTAGATACTTAGATATATATATATCTATCTAAGATATAGATATCTATATACCTATAGTTATATATATATATATATATATGTGTATAGGTAAGGTATAGGGGTATATGTATATGTGTGTGGATATCTATATATATATGTATATAGATACTTAGATATATATAAATTTGGTAGATATATATATTTCCTAGCCTAGATTAATAACTAGGTATATAATTATTAGTTAGATAGCTAGTTAGAGGGGTTTGAGAGCGGTATCTCAATACCTTGAGATACCGAGGTATCTCAATACCTTGAGATATCCAAGGTATTGAGTTTCGAGCGGGGTATTTGAGCAATAGCCTAGGATATGTATTGGAGTGATTTTTATATGTCTATGTATATATTTATGCGTGCTAGCATAGGTTTTAGCGGGTTTAGGCGGGGTGCGTGGCCTAGGGCGAGGTATCGGATACCGAGGGTATCCCGGTATCTCGATTAGGCGAGTTTGTGAGTTTAGTAGCTTAATGAGCTCGGTTTGACCTAGAATTTCAGGGGCACCCTAGTTTGACCTACCTTTGACCATAATTGTCCTCGTTGACCGTAAAAGTCAACATTTGATCTAGTTTTGACCTAGAGTTGACTTTTTGGACCCCGGGTTGACTTTTTTTCCCGAATTTTACCGATTTGACCCGTTCGACCTAGAATAGCCCTAGAAGCCTGTTTTTAATTATTTTATATCAGTTTAAATACTTAGAACCCTATTTAATCCTTGCTTTTCGCAATAGGTCCTTGCGATACCGGTCCGGATCTCGATCCTCATCAGTTGCTCAGGACATCATGCGAGTACCTACCTCTGATAGTTTCCATTTCATGATAGCGTTTATATCACCTGTTCTAGAACTGTAATACTTGATTCTGACACATTGTTACACGAGATGGTACTAGTGGATCCCGTCATGAGATGCTATCCCCCTTACCGTGTTCAGCGGATACTCTATCACGTGTATTTCATCATGTGCTTCGGGTATTGATTCTCATGTGCTATCATGTGCTTCTTGTGCTATCACCTTCGTGTGCGCGAGCTATTATCATGTAGGTAGCGTGTTGTGGTTGGATCCAATGGTATTAGTGGGGGAGGGGAGTAGGAGTTGGTTATGTGATCAAAGCCAAACAGTATTCATGTGTATGTCGATTATGCAACTCACGCATAACGGAGTTATCGTAGTATTTTTCATGTGCAACCTAAGCCGATCATATAACGAACTTGTGCTCAAGGCACTTAGCTAGTATTCATGTTTCTCACATGCAGTTACTTTTTCACTACTTGTATTGTTCTCCAGTTTATATTACAGCTACTTATTGTGCTCCAGCATATATTTATTTCCTGTGCATCTTGTATACTTTTCTATTGCTCGTCATATACACCTTACCATGTATTTGGAGTTTCTTTCAGAGTTTTATACTTCGCTCCAGTCCTGACTGTGCATATTTTTTCCAGAAGATCCTGAGGACTATTGCCCGACGTTCTACGGGCCAGGTGTTGACGAAGGTTGTGACCTCGAGATACAGGAGGAGTGCGCCGAGGAGACGCCTATAGCGCCCTAGTTAGCTAGATTGGTTTTCTGGGTTGTTTCCAGTGGTTTTTTTGGATGATTGTACCTATTCTTTTGATGCTGTGAGATATTGTAGCTATTATGGCCTTGACTGTATATTTTGGATATTGTCTTGCTCTCTTTGGTTCTGTTTCTTTGTTTATATCATATCGTGTTTATATTCTTCCCCTAGATTTTGTGATTGAGAGTTCATATATATATTGCGTGGTTGCCCTCCTTTTGGAGAGGATTATTGATATATATATTGCGTGGTTGCCCTCCTTTTTGGAGAGGTCATGGCCGATTTTTCTGTGAGTTATCTAGATAGTTGGTTGACCTAGAACGGACCTTTACAGGATTCTACCGCCGATTCTGCGGCGTAGGCTGGACGTATCCATGGCTCATGCCCGATTTTCGGGTGCGGGTCATGATACCTCCAGCAAATATCGATCCTGTGTCAAGAACATAGCTACCGGATACCTACTCAAAGCATCGACAACTGCATTAGCTTTCCCAGGATGATATTGCAAAGATATATCAAAATCCTACATCAGTTCCAACCACCGACGCTGCCTCATGTTCAACTCCTTCTGTGTGAAAATGTACTTCAAGCTCTTGTGGTCTGTGAAGATCTCCACACGCTCTCCGTACAAATAATGTCTCCACAACTTCAGAGCGAAGATGACTGCAGCCAACTCTAAATCATGGGTAGGATAGTTCTTTTCATAAGGACGCAATTGTCTGGATGTATAGGCAATCACTTTTCCATTCTGCTGAAGAACACAACCCAAACATTTCCCCGATGTATCACTATAAATAGTGAAACCTCCAGACCCTGATAGCAACGTCAAAATAGGAGCACACGTCAACCTCTTCTTCAATTCCTCAAAAGCAACCTGGCAATCCTTCGTCCAAACAAACTCTACATCCTTCCTGGTGAGTCTGGTCATCGGCTCGGCAATCCTCGAAAAATCTTGCACAAACTTTCTGTAGTAGCCTGTCAAACCCAAGAAACTCCTGATATCTGCTACCGAACTCGGAGTTTTCTAAGATTCCACTACTGCGATCTTCTTCGGATCTACTGAAATACCATCACCAGTCACAACTGTAGAAGCATAAAAAATACGCTACAGAATTATACGCAGTATGCAAAAAAAACCCTGCGTAAAGCAGAGTTTCAGTACTCTGTGGCGTAAGACATGGCTTCAGAACCATCGGCGTACAACAGAACTTCATCGCTAAGTACAGCGTAAAATATAAGCTCCAGGACAACCCGCGTAATACAGTATTTTCAGGCTGCTTCGGCGTAAAAAGGTTGTTACATCGCCATTTGGCGTAAAACCTACTCGATGTTAATGCAGTGGGAAGTTGTACGAGGAACTCTTCGTATTCCTCGAATGAACCTGTCAGATCATGCAGTGAACCCGACTCCTGACAAAGAGTACTGCACAACTATCCAGACGACGGCTGTAATAATGGTTCGGCACATAGACCCAGACCGTCGTTTAGTGACATTTCCTTGATACAAATTGCTTTTACGCGTTCAAGGGAATACGCTGCCTAGTTTTATACAGGCAGATGTGAGCTTTTACGCTCAGCAGAAGACAAAACAAACCGCCACGTCAAAAGCTGCTCTTCGTACAGAGCTCGAGGCACGTCTCTGCAGTTAATGCGCGTGATGGGGGCAGATCTCTGCATTTAATGCACGAGATTTGGTTCTATTTTTAAAGACTGGGTGAGCCATAATTATGACTAATACGTCAACATCATCATCTCTGCATATTACGCCGACCTGGCTATTTCAACTATAGGAGTACACCGTATGCTATCTCCTCGGAATACGCCAACTCAGGCTATATTTGCATTTGTGCGTAATAAGGCTATTTGGTCCGGAATACGCTTAAGACCTCAGTCAAGGAAGGAGGATCAGCTATCTTTTACGCTAGCCACCTATCCATACAGCATCAGGCTTCTACGCCTACTTGGCTTCTATGCCAGTTTGACAACTACTGGGCTTCTACGCCTACTTGGCTTCTACGCCAACTTGACAACTATTTGGCTTCTACGCCATGGTGACAGTCATTGGCTTCTACGCCAACCTTTTTTACGCGAGGGGCAGTTACCTACGTGGCTTGCATGCCGTGATCTTCGCAGCAGTTATACGCGTTACCTCATAATGGGACACGCATCACACGCGGATTCAGAAGATCATTTATACATGGGTGGCAGTTATTATAACCGCCGCGTAAAAAGTGACACACTATCCACTGTCCGGCTTCTACACCGACTGGACGGTTACTGTCACTAAAACTCTATAAATAGAGACCTCCGTCCATGGAGGTCAGAGGTCAAAAAAAAGAAGGTCGAAAGGTCAAAATTTTATTCTTGAGAGAGAAGAGCACAAACAGAGAGTAGTGATCGACGATTTTGGCATCGAGCATCTACTCCCTCTTGCAATCTTTGAAGCTTCTTTGTCTTCTGCAGCACTTTTTCATCATCGTATGGTCCAAGGGACAAAGTGATCGACCGCAGATCAGACTCCTATAGCAATATTTACCCAGATTAAATTTTGTACTTAACATCCTCGTATAGGATTAATTGTACTTCTTGTTTGTAAACCAAAGAAAGGGTTTCGTATAAACCTAGTTTCATTTCTTTCGTTTATTATCAAACACAACAACATGCCCCAAGAACTCTACCTTGTCCAGGAAAAACTCACACTTGGACAACTTTCCTTACTTCTTCTCCTTCCTCAGCACATCCAACACAATCCTCAAATGCTCCTCCGGTATCTTCGTGTATATGAGTATGTCGTCAATGAACACCACCACGAACTTGTCAAGGTACTGATGGAACATCTTTTTCATCAAGTTCATAAATACCGTCGGTGCATTAGTCAAACCAAACGGCATCACCATAAACTCGTACTGACCATACCGAGTTCTAAAAGCAGTCTTTGGTATGTCCACCGACTTCACCTTCATTTGATGGTAGCCTAATCTTAAATCTATCTTAAAAATACCTTGGCACCACTCAACTGATCAAACAGATCATCAATCAGTGGCAAAGAATACTTATTCTTGATAGTGAGATTATTCAATGCCTTGTAATCAATGCACATCCGTACCGATCCATCATTCTTCGGTACAAACAATACCGGGGCTCCCCATGGTGAAGAACTCGATCTGATAAACCCCTTATCCTGCAATTCATCCACCTGCTTCTTCAGCTCGACCAGATCGCTGTTGTTTACTCTATAGACATATTATAAAATTGGTTCTGCACCTGGCACCAAGTCTATATAGAATGCAACATCTTGATCTGGCGACAACCTTGGCAATTCCTCAGGAAACACATCCAAGAACTCCGCTATCAACGGATGCGGCAACTCCTTGTCTTCCACCATAGCTCCACAAATAATGCCTTCTCCCTGCTCCATAACTCCTCTAGCAAACTCAAACTCTGGCTTTCCCGATGGACCAAACAAAACTCTACCTCCTCTACAATCTATGCTAGCACGATGCCTACTCAACTAATCCATCCCGAGTACAATATCGTATCTCGAAAGTGGCATTACAAGTAGACACGCACTCAACTCCCGGTCTCCCAGAGTAACTCTTCAATCCTTACAAATATCATTAACCAGGATAATGCCTCCCCCGGTCATGATCTTGCAAGTCCTAAGCAAAGACTCATCTACCAAACCATGCTTTAGAGCAAAAAAAATAGATACAAAACTATGGGAAGCACTACTATCAAACAAAGCTAAAGCTAGAATAGAATCAAGAAGAATAGAACCTGTGATGATATCTCCGGTGGGTTCATCCTCCTCAACGGTCATAGCAAACGCCCATCCCGGCCTGGCACTTTCCTGTTGTTGATGCTGGATATAACGCTGCTGTTGTGTTGGAAGCGGTCTCCTCGGCTGTACTGTAGGTGGTCTCGTCGGTGCCCTCGGAGCTGAAGCTACTTCCTGAACTGCACGACGAGGACACTCTCTTGACTGATGCCCTTCAGTCCCACAATACAAACAAACTCCTAGCCTCCTCCTACAAACTTCCCAGATATGGCCGGTTTTCTTACAGTAATGGCAGGAAGCTTGCTGTAACTGTCTCTGCTGCTGTGGTGCCTGGT
The DNA here is from genome assembly GCA_036927795.1 of Iris macrosiphon. Lineage (NCBI taxonomy): Eukaryota > Viridiplantae > Streptophyta > Magnoliopsida > Asparagales > Iridaceae > Iris > Iris macrosiphon. Next base: position 151,612,853 of record JAYESA010000015.1, read on the forward strand.
GAAAAGGTGCCTTAGCTGGAGTCTGGTGCTGTTGTGGTTGCTGGAAAGTTTTGGACTGGAAATGAGGACGTTTGGCAGATATTGCACTGCCGTTGGCCCCCAGAAAAGAATTATGGCCTCTCTTGGGCTTCAAACCCAACTCCCGCTCAACCTTGCACACCTCCGCAAGTATCTCCGAGTATGTCTCATAAAAAGACGGAATGAGGATCTTCACTTCCCAGTTTAGACCCTCACAGAAATGAATAGCCCGAACCTCCGGCTCTCTCACCAGATACTCTGCAAATTGGCTCAACCTGTCAAACTCCGCAGCGTACTCCTCCACAGACATGCTCCCCTGAATGAGACTCTCGAACTGCCTCCCCAAGTCTAGCCTATCTTCCCGAGCAAAAAACTTCTTCTTGAAGAGGTCCTTGAATACCTCTCAAGACTGTCCTACGTCAACCAGAATTGGCTCATTCCTGAACCAAGTATGAGCGACGTCGAACAGTTAAAGTCCTACCGCCTCAACCTTCAGATCCTCAAAAAGACAGGACACCCTCATAAGACACTCAATATCCTCGAGCCAATCATCAGCATAGATGATGCCCTCCGTCCCCTTGAAGACCCTAGGCTCCAGCTTCTTGAAGTCCTGAATATTGCCTGGCCGAAGCTGAGCAACCTGAGGAACAACATGCTGCTAGACCGGAACTCCTCTCTCGACTACGACACGAGCAAGCTGATGAGCACTCTCGGTGCCCTACCGTAGATCGTCGGTCTGCCTCCGACGTGCCTCTGACTGAGCCCTTTGTGCCTCGAGCATCTCACGAAACAGTGTAAACATCTGTATCACCTCTGCTGGCACAAGAGGTGGAGGTGGAAGCCCCTCAGATACAGCTGGCACAGTCCTCTGAGTAGGTGGAGGACCTCCAAAAGTAGCTGACACTCCAATCACCGGAGAAGTGACTGGTGCAGGCCCTCAGGATGTCGCAGATCTCTCAGAAAATGCTCTCCACTGCTGCGATCTAGTCTTAGGCGGCATCCTGAGATAAAGCAAAAGAAATAATCAATATGGCACATGATGTAAGACACTCAAGGAAAGGACAGTTTAAGAGATCAAGTATCAATATCAAAGGAGAATAGTTGAATCAAAAGAATTTTCCTAGATGTGATTGAGTATTCTCAGCCTATAGCCTACATCCTATATCCTATCGCAGGCTCGCAGTAGTACAACTAAAATATCGCACTACCACGACATGCATAACTTGCAAAGCTAGACCTACATTGGCCACCACTAAAAACGTGTGACGAACCGCACCCGATGTAAGGATGCAAGTCGGAAACAATGCCCAGCCTACGCCGTAGAATCGGCGGTAGAATGCTGTCTGGGTAATCTATCTAGCAATATAATAAACCACCAATAATAACAATATACTCAATCACAGATCTAATGATAGAAACGAGCATGAATCAGATAAAGAATAGAATAGTCACATACAACTCATGAGTCTAAAATAATACATCAATGAGTCTGAAAGAATGCTAACAAAATAAGCTGAAGACAAATCCAGTACAAGAAGTACTAAGAAGGTACTAATCCCGGGTCATCTGTCTCAGTCGGGATAAGTTCCTCCTGAGCCAGGGTCTCTGACTCTAAACCTACAATATCCTAGGGTCCATAATGTGTAGGGTACCACTCCTCAGTGTCATCTGAGAAAAATATATCTAGTCAGGAAAGGAACAGAGTACATCTCTAACAGCAGTTCTAATCAATGATAAAAATTATGTAATAGTAAATAGATGTGAATATACAAGATGCACAATAGATACAATAGGATATATACAATAAGGTAATAATGGAATAAATATAATAATGAATAATATGCCAATGAACAAGAATACTAATGACTAAGTGTGTGAGTACTAGCTTTAAAATATGATCGGCTTGGGAACATGATACAATATATATGGCCTGGCTAATCATACGTATTGTGTATGATTAACACTATTCAATAACAGTACTTGATACAATAGGGGTATTGGTCACATATCTACACTAAAGTAATCTCCACCATCGACTGGTATAGTAGATCCAACCACGGTATGCTATGGCACGAGATTCCCCAAGAAGATAGCTAGTTTTCCCGAGAATCAGTATCTATACATGCACAAGATAACCAATGAAACAATACTTGCACCATATATACCATATACCAAGTAATAACATCTCATGACCAGATCCGAATATACCAATCCGTGTAACCATAGTGTCAAGAGAACATGGATATCTACACTAGATACAATGAACATAGAGGATATCATAAATGAGAAACTATCAGAGAATGTACTCGCCTGAAGTCCAAAGAATAGTCTCACAGATGTCTGATAGGGTGCCTCGAAGACCTAGATATGGAATACAACATCAATACAAGGTTCCGAAAAAAATACGTTAAACTAGTCAACTTCTAGGTCAACAAGTCAATTCTAAGTCAAAAGTCAAACTAAGTCAAACTAAGTCAACTCTAAGGTCAACTATAGTCAAACTATGGTCAACTACCTATTTCTAGGTTGCACAAGTCTAACACAAAAATATTGGTTCAAATACTAAAGTCTAGGTCACAAAATAATATCTTAAAATACTAGGATACCGTATCTCCGGATACGTAAATGTATAGGTAAAATATCACATACAAATGCCAAAAGAATATTATTAAATAAAATCTTAAAGACAAACATCCAATAGGTACCTTGGTTTTGAACCAACTTGGTATCACAACATAAACCCATAATCTTGATACCCAAACCCAATATCTTGGGTATCCCCAATTACCTTGGTACTTACCTTGGTATCTCAAGGTAATACCCCAAACTTGTTTATACTAACTACCCGCAATATACATACACACTATACTATTTATTATACACATAGTATACAATAAATACTATTAGCATATTAGGAAATATTTACACATATATTAAATACTATATATATATATATATATATATATATATATATATATATATATATAAACATCTAATAATAGAAAAACTGTCGCTAAAACCCTGCCCGCTGTCGCTGAAGACTGCTGTTGATGCTGATACACTGATATTTTAGTGACAGTTTTCTGCAACTGTCGCCAAAGCTGTCGCTAAAGCTCCTGATACGCTGCTGATACTGTTGCTATTTCAGCGACAGTTTTCTGCAACTGTCGCCAACTGCTGTCGCTGTTTCTCCTGCTGCTGTTGCTGCTGTGTTACTGCTGCTGTGACGGTTGCTGTTGCGACGTTTTCCGCTGTCGCTGAAGCTCATGTTCTCCCCTTCTCTTATATATATATATATATATATATATATATATATATATATATATATATACACAATGAATATATATAGATAACATATATATATATATTAATAGATACTATAATCCATATAACTAAATCTAAATATATAACTATGACTATGTAAAAATAGATACATACTCTCCATAACATCTATACATGCATAATAACTACCTAGTAATTATACATACATAGTACCTACATATAACAAAACACACACACACACACGCATATATATATATATATATATATATATATATATATATATATATATATATATATATAAATTATACACTAATAGGTAACATACATTATATAAACATAATAGAACAACATATATATATCTAATTTATATATATATATATATATATATATATATATATATATATATATACTATAATATATATAAATATACTATATGTAAAAGAATAGCTACGTGTCCGTGTCAAAATGTGCCATGCTCAAAGTCCCGTGTCGGAGAAAAAACTCCCAAATCAACATGTATCACCAAATTGTTGGAATACGACCTACACGTACCCAATTGTGGACACGCTACTAGCCCCAAATACACAAGCACATGCCAAATTGATCTATAGGACCAATTGACACACACAACAAATGTCAATCTCGAAATTTCTCCAAAATTGACACAAAAAGTACCATAACTTTCATAATAGGCCTCCTATGAACACAAAACCAAATCCTATGGGTAGCCTATGCATATGGGTTAATTTTCTATGGTTAAATCTCAGATTTAGAACCTAATTTAAGGGGGAAAACTGAATTGTATCTATTGGGAGATGGATTCCCAATGCAACATCCAAATATAATAAAATTTATCTCCAACTTGTAGATCCCTGCTCCTCTTTATAGATCCTTACTTCCTTCTTTTAGATGCTTGCTACACTAGCATCGAATGGTGATTTGGAAAGGAATTGGGATAAAATTTGGTAGGAAAATGAAGTGGGAATGAAGGAATTTGGTTGAGGGAATTTCTAGATCTAATTTCTAAATAAAAAGAGGAGAGAGAAATTTATTCCCCCTCTCTATATAGGCCGGCCCCCTTTCCCCTTTCTCAAGCTACTATAAATTGTCTAATATACCACTTGGGGCCTCTCATAAAGAAGTAATTAAGGAGGGAAGCTTCTAGTCTAATAGTTTAATTAATTTAATCTATCTCCTAATCAATGGGCTTTCTAAATGGGCTAAATTCTATCAATTAATTCATGTTGGTCCATGAGTCTAAACTAAACTAGTTAGGTCCACTAACACAAGTCCAAAATAAATAACTAACATCTAACAATAATTAAATAATACCACAAATAATTATTTTTATGCACAATATTTAATTCAATATAAAATTACTAAAATACCCTTTCCTAGAAAATGTGGTAGTGACAAGGATGGCCCTAGATCAGATGTTACAGGTGCGACCATTGGGAGTGCACCATCGTCAGGGATATCGTACTCTCGTTGGTACGCTAGACCTGACCTTGTTGTTCCTGCTATTGCTTCTTCGGACGGGATAGAAATCGTGTAGCAGGATTTGGACTTCTTATCCTTAGTCTTGGTGGCAGAAGGTGTTTTCTGCTGCATAAATTCTGAAGCAAGATCGAGATGAACCCACATGACCTTCCTACGCGGCGTGGAGAGGGGTATCAGCCTGGCCATTTGGTCGTGAGATGACCTCCATCGTTGCCATTGGAATCGAGATTACTCCGTCTTGGGCTTTCGTTGACAGGAAGTTACTAAATTGGAGTGATACTATGTTAGCAGCAATCGTCTTGTCATCAAAATCCAAGGTGAGGGCCTTGGTTTCGAGAAGACGCTGAATGTATCGCTTCAGGGTGTAGCAATCCTGCGTCGCATAGTGGACGTAACGATGGTAGTGACAGTACTTCAAATTACTCATCTCTGCTGCCTCAATAGGATGCTTGACGTCAGGGAGCCGAAGCTTGTTTTCCTGTATCAGCACGTCAAAGATAGCCATGACGTCATCGTCTTTGAAGGAATAGGTTTCCTTCGGCTTTGGAGCCTTCGTCGTCTTTTGCACGGGCTTCTTGGTCAAGTTAGCGACAAGGGCCTGCTTTTATTTGTCGTCATGGCTATTGTTGCCGTTGTTGTTGTTATTATTACTGTTATAAGGGCATTTTTTCCTATCATCAGCGACGGAGATCTGTATTCCCAAGAGACGGGCGTTCTTCACCTTTTTTTCAGCGCCGACAATGTTTATGATGAACGTCGTCCAGCCTTTGAATTGAATGTCGTCCATCCAGAGGATGACTGCTGGAAGTAGATTTTTGTGGAACATATCCATCAGTGTGGACTCGGGATTGCCAGAAGGCAGCTTCAGTGCTGCTTGCATGTATCGTTCGATGTAGGCGCGTATAGGCTCCTTCTCTTTCTGTATAATATCCATTAGGGATGATATTATCATGTCGCTTACTCCATCATATAATCGGGCGAGAAAGAGAACCTTCAAGTCATCAAACGACAAAATACTATTGTCTTGCAAACTGTAGAACCAGTTAAAGGCTACTCCGGATAATGCTCCCACAAAGAGCTTAGTGAGGAGGGCGTCACTGCGAGGTAGGTGCTCTGTTACAATCTCAAGGTAACTCATGTATTGACAGGGAGATGTCTTTCCGTTAAATGGGTTCAGATTGAAGGGCTTGTACTTTGGCGGATACGACACATCTCTCAACTCGGGGGATATGGTTGTCGTATCCCTATCTCGTGGAGTGTGTCCCGTTGCCTAACGATTCCAGGCGAGCTCTCAGTTTTCGCACCTCCCAAGTTACTTCTCGGGTTTTATCTGATGTAGAAGGATCAGACGACCCTAGTAGAGCATGACGGTCGCCAGCGGGAGGTGCGATTGCATTTGAATCTCTATTGGTCCTAGGGTCCTGGTTTGCTTGTCCTGAGGCCATTGGTGGTTGAGAGGCTACACTTGCCTTCATATCTAGAACTGCTTGGGTCAAGGCTTTCATTGACTTGCTCATGGTTTATATCATGGCCTCAAGGGTTTTGAGGCATTGCCGATCACTAGGGCCTTTATGCTCATCCCCTACCATGTATGATGTCCTCAAGTGGGGTGAGATAGATGTGACGGTAGACGTAGTACTTTTTGCCTTGGACTCTTATAGTAAATAGTCGTCGGGAACGTTGGTAGTTCGGTGTCTCGTCCGAACTTCGATGGAACACTACCCCTGGCACATGAGGCTGTGTCTTCTTTATGAGGGTGGCTACCTCCAGGGATCTCAGCACCCGCTCTGTGGGAATCACCATCGTTTCAGAATGCTGAATTATCGTAGAGTTCCTTGGGATTACGACCTCCAACTTCTACAGTCATCTGGGGTCCTGAGAAAAATCTACCCCCAGTGGCTGCAGCTTCTTCTTTGAGCGGGTGTCTAAAAAAACTCCCTCTATAGGTCCTGCTGCTTATCCTCATTGGACCTGCCTCCTCGACATGCTGGCCGAGAGTGACAGATTGGAGCTGTTGGACTTCATACCTCCCTTCGCGAAAGGGCCTTCAAAGCTGAATAGCATAAAGCGAAGGGCGGCTCCTCCTTGTTTGGTACTTGAACCTGTTCTACGGGCTGCTGCCGGCTGGGTACCCTTGGTTATAGTCGCTGGAATATCGACTGCCTATTTGCAGGTACTGTTACCTGATTACAGTAACACTTAATGATAATACTGGCGCAGTGATGCCCCGAAGGGGCCATTTCACATGCCGTTGTTACTTCTCTCACTTTGTGCTTGTGATTGATCATGTTGCACAAGTCACGCGATGGTTGATTTACCTTTACACCCTTGTTATGAGCACATGGGTGTGTAGGTGTTATTTTTGCTCCTTGACCTTGGTTTCGTGGAAGAACTTTTTCCAAGTTGTCAGCGAAAGACTTTTGACCCGGTCCACTTGCCGCTGTGGGATAGACATGTGAGTTGGTCTTGTATAGCTTTTCGTCCGAGGCATACATACCAGTCAGTGATGCCAGTTGACGGACATCTGGATGGGCAGTTGCTTGAGCTTGGCGAGCTTGGACTGCCTTAGACTTCTTCGTCTTTGTACGCGTTGGTGCATAATACGAAGAGTCCAAGTTTAGATTTTCACCATTCTCAGCATGGCGCATAGGATCAGTGCTGCGTGAGATTCGGTCAAAAATAGAGGTTCTGCTTCTGATAGAGCCGCATGCGGCCATATGCCTGCGGTTGTCAACCGATGTCGCATAGTCGATCTTATGCGGCCTCCTCCTTGGGCGCATAGAACTTGCATCAACACCCAAACATCTGGCATCATAGTAATTTCCTCTGCCATAGTTTGAGTGTCGAGCATTTTCTACATCAGACAAGGATGTCGTATGGACGTGGACAACCTGGGTGGACGCATGATGAGCGTCTTTAGCAACAAAGAGAGAGAGAGAGAGGCAGAAAGCACATGCTCTGCAGTTGGGTGAGGCACAGCGGCCTTTATAACCCATGTCATGCGAGTCTTCAAGTGATGAGCATTTTTCTTGTCATAAAAGGCTATCGTATGGAAGGCATCAGCTCGCGTGGTCGCATGATGTGCATCCCCTGCGGCAAAGAGAGAGGCGAGGAGCGTATGCTCTGTAGTTGGGTGAGATGCATCGGCCTTTGTAATCCATGTTCTGCGGGTCTTCTTAGGCTTTGCTATCCTTGGAGAAGAACTTGCGCTGTCCCCGGAGAGAATTTTCTCAAACGCTTGCTGGTCGAAGCATACTACCAACATCCTCTGGATTAAACCCAGCTTAGCCGCATCAGACTGCATCACGACCTTCTCATCAGAGGAGTAGGATGTGTCACGCCCCGATCTCCCGCAGGCAAATCGGCCATTCCCGCTAGGCGGGAATCACCCTCGCCAGCGCTCCCGCGGAACGATTGCTTAACCCATCCGGGCGTGATGCCGCACGAGCGTGATCCACGCCCGTGCAAGGCCATGGTTCATTGGCTGGCGGCAAGAGTTCTAAGCCACAGAGTCGCACAGATTGTCCGAGTGCAGCTGAGTCATGAACGCATAGGCGATCGGTAACAGGTTCACTGAGTCGACAAATATAGCGGAAGCATTGAAGCAAGTAAAGTAATCCCTTTATTGATATGAAACATGTATTACAGGAGGCGTATAGCCGAGATTACAAGTCGCTCAAGCCTCTCTCTCTGAAACAGTAAAAGCGTGCCAAGTGGCTACAATTTGGAATGATTGTACAGGCGATGGTCACAACTTATGTCTTGTATATGTGCTTCAGTCCCGGACGCATCATTGCAAGGCTTCAGAGGGAACTCCTGGCCTTAGCACGCACAAAGGAGGTGTCCGCACTGCACGAGGTTCTCCCGTACCCTGCATATCAAACTGGTGGATTATCAGTACATTGAATGCACTGGTGGGGAAGCTACTCGCCCGCTCGACAAATCCAAACACGTAATACAGGTTCCGTGCACAACTATTAAGTTGTCTTTCTAGTTGCCTTAGGATCAGTTCCATGCAGATATTGAATAGCCTAGTTCGTGTGGCAGTGCGCCGTGCGACATGAGAGGAAACACGGCGAGACTTACCATCTCCTTCCCTGTCCAAGGCAAACATTGTTAATTCAAGCACGGGCAAGTATAGGCATTCAGGAGCATAGCATATGCAACATGCAACACGAGAGTTATTGAACGGGACAGTATTTGGTGTGCTCAGTTGTACTTGATGCGATACAGTAACTCGCATGCGGATAGCCGCTAAGCGAGGATGACTTATCTATATGAACATGAGTCGCTGGCAAAGCCATAAAGGACTAATCCCAGACGAGAGTGGAACGCAACGAGAGCACACGATGCGCTATAAACCATCTCGCCCGTACACGATGGATTGCATATGTAGTCCAAGGCCAAGATAGAATGCAACCAAGTACACGATATGTTGCAAACCATCTCGCCAGCACACGATAGACTACACATGATGTGGTCCTAGGCCAAGTGGAATACAACCGAGTACACGATATGCTGCAAACCACTCGCCTGCACACGATGAACCACACTTGAAGTTCCATCTGGATCGGAGCGGCCCCAGTGCCCCGGTGATCGTCCGTGGAACTATGCCTCATTTCCGAGTTGTCCGCGACATGCACTTCAGGGTTAACCAATCTCAGGCAACACGATTTAACCAATCTCAGGCAACACGATTACACGAGATACACGAGAACACGTGTGCACTAGAACACGAGAATACGAGAACACGAGTGCACGGGAACACGAGTACACGAGTATACGGGATACTTGAATCTTGGTTCTGTACAATAACTTGTCTTGATGCATTCCCCTGGTTCGGGGCTGCCTTGGTGACCTAACGGTCCCGGATACTTGCAGGTTCGTTCAGGCACGGAACGACTATGTAGTAATCTTCCGGGGTTTGGATGAAAACACGATAACTATCAAGCAGACAATCATGCGTTTCTAGGAACATAAGCAGGCACGTTGCTCGGGCCCGAAGGTAGTCCGAGAGATGAAACCGTTAAGGGACTTAGCATGCGAGGGTCTGAATATAAGCAGTATTTCCTTTTCCATGTTCTAGCATAGCAATACAGGTTGGGATTATTCCCTTAGCTAGGTGCGTTGGATTTATTAGCATGCAGGGGTGAATCACCTAGCGACTAGCATAAATATTCCAGATTTTATATGTGCTGGCTAAGCAAAGACAAGTTCACCGTAGCCACCCACATTAGCGATGATTCGCCTCAGTAGAGCGATACGTCTGAGCGAGCCTTTGAAAGTCCAAGCCGGATTCCTTTAGGGACAAGTCTGGATATCCTTTGCTTCTTGATCGAGGCAAAGCAGGTCGGGACAGCTGTACGATTGCCGATTGAGACGGCAGTCCGCTTGAGCGGAACAGGGTGTTACATCCTACCCAACTTAGATAAAGTCTCGTCCTCGAGACTTACTAAGGTCAAGCAGTAATCTAGGGTTGAGGCAATCCTAGATAAGTCGTTTGTACTTGTTCATTTGGATCTTCACTTGCACAAGCGTCGAAGTCAGCATATCGCTTAGACTGGATCGTGCGCACTTTCGAAGGGCCCCTCTAGCGTGAACACGTCAACCAGCTTAGTGATAGAGAAGTCTCAGCACTCGAGTTTCACCTTTTTCTAAGTCTTGGATGGTGCACTAGTTCAAGGCGTCCCTCGAATAGAGGCATTCAACCAAACTTAGGGTTAGTGAAAATTCTCGGACAAGCTACTAGCGATACTCTCAATGGTTCGCACAGGTTGGCACAAAGGCCACTCGCAGCATACAACCAGACAAGCAAGCATATCATTCAAAATGTATTTTGAAAGTATTTAGACTTATTGTTGGAACATCCCATCGAGACATTGAGAGAGAGCGTACACATAACCCACGAACGAGCTTTCGAAACAGAGATATCGAATCGAAGTCCAAAGGCGTAGAAGCCAGGCTCTGATACCAACATGTCATGCCCCGATCTCCCGCAGGCAAATCGGCCATTCCCGCTAGGCGGGAATCACCCTCGCCAGCGCTCCCGCGGAACGATCGCTTAACCCATCCGGGCGTGATGCCGCACGAGCGTGATCCACGCCCGTGCAAGGCCATGGTTCATTGGCTGACGGCAAGAGTTCTAAGCCACAGAGTCGCACAGATTGTCCGAGTGCAGCAGAGTCATGAACGCATAGGCGATCGGTAACAGGTTCACTGAGTCGACAAATATAGCGGAAGCATTGAAGCAAGTAAAGTAATCTCTTTATTGATATGAAACATGTATTACAGGCAGCGTATAGCCGAGATTACAAGTCGCTCAAGCCTCTCTCTCTGAAACAGTAAAAGCGTGCCAAGTGGCTATAATTTGGAATGATTGTACAGGCGATGGTCACAACTTATGTCTTGTATATGTGCTTCAGTCCCGGACGCACCGTTGCAAGGCTTCAGAGGGAACTCCTGGCCTTAGCACGCACGAAGGAGGCGTCCGCACCGCACGAGGTTCTCCCGCACCCTGCATATCAAACTGGTGGATTATCAGTACATTGAATGCACTGGTGGGGAAGCTACTCGCCCGCTCGACAAATCCAAACACGTAATACAGGTTCCGTGCACAACTATTAAGTTGTCTTTCTAGTTGCCTTAGGATCAGTTCCATGCAGATATTGAATAGCCTAGTTCGTGTGGCAGTGCGTCGTGCGACATGAGAGGAAACACGGCGAGACTTACCATCTCCTTTCCTATCCAAGGCAAACATTGTTAATTCAAGCACGGGCAAGTATAGGCATTCAGGAGCATAGCATATGCAACATGCAACACGAGAGTTATTGAACGGGACAGTATTTGGTGTGCTCAGTTGTACTTGATGCGATGCAGTAACTCATACGCGGATAGCCGCTAAGCGAGGATAACTTATCTATATGAACATGAGTCGCTGGCAAAGCCATAAAGGACTAATCCCATACGAGAGTGGAACACAACGAGAGCACACGATGCGCTACGAACCATCTCACCCGTACACGATGGATTGCATATGTAGTCCAAGGCCAAGATGGAATGCAACCAAGTACACGATATGTTGCAAACCATCTCGCCAGCACACGATAGACTACACATGATATGGTCCTAGGCCAAGTGGAATGCAACCGAGTACACGATATGCTGCAAACCACTCGCCGGCACACGATGAACCACACTTGAAGTTCCATCCGGATCGGAGCGGCCCCAGTGCCCCGGTGACCGTCCGTGGAACTATGCCTCATTTTCGAGTTGTCCGCGACATGCACTTCAGGGTTAACCAATCTCAGGCAACACGATTTAACCAATCTCAGGCAACACGATTACACGAGATACACGAGAACACGCGTGCACTAGAACACGAGAACACGAGTGCACGAGAACACGAGTACACGAGTATACGGGATACTTGAATCTTGGTTCTGTACAATAACTTGTCTTGATGCATTCCCCTGGTTCGGGGCTGCCTTGGTGACCTAACGGTCCCGGATACTTGCAGGTTCGTTCAGGCACGGAACGACTACGTAGTAGTCTTCCGGGGTTTGGATGAAAACACGGTAACTATCAAGCAGACAAGCATGCGTTTCTAGGAACATAAGCAGGCACGTTGCTCGGGCCCGAAGGTAGTCCGAGAGATAAAACCGTTAAGGGACTTAGCATGCGAGGGTCTGAATATAAGCAGTATTTCCTTTTCTATGTTCTAGCATAGCAATACAGGTTGGGATTATTCCCTTAGCTAGGTGCATTGGATTTATTAGCATGCAGGGGTGAATCACCTAGCGACTAGCATAAATATTCCAGATTTTATATGTGCTGGCTAAGCAAAGACAAGTTCACTGTAGCCACCCACCTTAGCGATGATTCGCCTCAGTAGAGCGATACGTCTGAGCGAGCCTTTGAAAGTCCAAGCCAGATTCCTTTAGGGACAAGTCTGGATATCCTTTGCTTCTTGATCGAGGCAAAGCAGGTCGGGACAGCTGCATGATTGCCGATTGAGACGGCAGTCCGCTTGAGCGGAACAGGGTGTTACAGGATGTCCCTAGAAGAGTCGCCACCTTGTTCGCCATTAAAATTTGAGATTATTTTAACAACAAACTAAAGAAAGTACAAAGAGGTCCTAGAAAGATGATCTAAGTATAATTTTTGATTCTGGGGTATGATGATGGACAAAGAGAGTTGTAGTGACTCTTTTACTCCATTGACGGTCCGATGCAGGAGCGAGAAGGCTCTTCTCTATTCTTTCTCCAGTGCCTGGGGGTGTACTGGTCTCTCTGAAGCAAAAAAAAAGTCAGCCTCTTGAACGTTCAAGTTGCTCCTATTTATAGCCATCGTGCTGATGGGCCATAGGTGCCGCATATGCCTCTGTTTGGTGGCCGCATAGAGCTCCTTCAACAGAATACAGTTGTAACTGTAGCCGCATGCTATGGGTAGATTGCCACATGGTCTTGGTTGAAATATGCTGTTGACGAGATCTCGGAGTGGTTGCGTGTGTGACTTGGTCAGCTGGACAGGAAGTCAGCACTGATTGTACGAGAAATTATCTTCGGTTGTAATATAAAGATTTTGCAAGTCGAGAGCCGCATAATGTCTTGGTCGCATATCGTCGGAGCCATATACGTACTCTCGTTTGGCCTTGGTCGAATGGACACTTCGGCCGTATGGCGTTGTGGCCGCATACGAGCTCTTGTCTGGCTTTGGTCGAATAGACACTGTGGCCGTATGTTGACGAGGCTGCATGGGGTCGAAGCCGCATGTGGTCGTAGCCGCATATGATGACTAGGCCACATAATGGAGGACATGTGGCATGGCACGTCTGTCGAGGCTGTTAATGCATGATATAATTTCTGCCTTTTGTAGGCTGCCCCTTTCACGAATCTCGAGACGCACAAAACTTTATGTCAGTCATCGGAGATTGTATAGAGGGCTTTTTATGTGGCCTCTTACTCTGAGGCTGTCCAGGCCGCATGAGGGCATTTATTCACTTATGCGGCTCCAAGGGGCATGAGCTATATGCGGCTCCAAGGGGCATGAGCTATATGCAGCCTGCAGAATTTTTATGCTTCTAATTTTGTTTACTAGTCAATATAAAATATTTACTAATATTTTTAAAACTTTATTTTAAAGCTGATTTTTAAATATTTTAACAGCTGATACTCTAGTGGTAGATCTAAAAACTTTAGTAAAAAAGAATTTAGTGTACTACTTGCATAGTCATAATATAGTTCACTCTTACCAAATGTGAAAGGTTGTTTATCATCAAAAATATATTTTCTTAAGTTAGTTTTGTTACAAACAGTTGAATAAGTAAATATTATTATTATTAAAGATCCTTGAGGGTCAGTGCTAAAATATATGTTTGTCTAGCATCAACCGTCTTTACCATAACAACTTTAACAGTGTCTCTTTAAAGTTTTCGTGCCATCAATTATTATTTTCCATTTAAAGACTTTTTGGTACTTTTTGCATTGTGCACCTCTAGGTATTGGTATATTGTTGGGGGGATCTAAGACTTACTCCCCCTCACTATCTATGACAAATAATTTAATAAAAAATTCCCAATAAATCGATATTTATCTAGTTGGGACATTGCTATTAATACTTCTATTTTGTAGGTGATATTTGTGTCGGTGGTTGTTTATTTCCTTTATGCTTATTAGCATAATAATTAACTATAAATATTGTAACAATGTTCTGAAAGATTAATTGATCCTTGTTGGAAGCAACCAAAGCAAACTCCTATGATGATTATGTTTGCTTATGCTAGATCTCCTCGTTCAATAAACTACTTTTGACTGCCTCTATCGTGTCAAAAGAATAATCTCATAAGCAACTCAGAGTTGAAGAGAATAAATTGAGGTCTAAGGAGTAAAGTCATGCTCTGATACCATTATCACACCCTCCGGTTTCGCAAATCAAAAAGTTGCCATTAGACTTGATGTCGTACAAGTCTAAATTACACTTGTACAAAGCAAAATCAATCACAGTTGATAAAATATCTCAGAAGCAAAGTTATTAGAGCAAAAATAAGCAAAAATGTTTAATGGACACAAGAATATAAATTGTTCGCTTTATTGATAATTTTTAATGAAATTACAATGGCTCGAGGATAAAAGAATAACTCGATTACAACAAGGAATATTATTGCAATCAATGATGCCACAAGACTTACAACTCAAGAAACTATACATCAATAATGTTTCATATATTATGTCATATATATATAAAATAAAAATATCTGAACAGCTTCAAGTTACCAACCGAGCTCCAACGCCTCAGCACATCCAAGCGAATCCCCGAACCTATGGAGGAGGAGGGTAAAACACTGGGGAATGCACTAGTGGGCGGTCTCTAGCCAACTCACCTAAACTAACACGATAATCATGTGAGAACAGATAAAGTTATTAAGTACTCTTTCTATTCTTTCCTTAGGATCAATTAACAGTTCATAAGCATGATATATAAAGCATATATGTGTCATCGGTTAACAGTTATATATATATATATATATATATATATATATATATATACATGTTGTCCATGACAATACAATGCGCGAATAATTAACTACAAAACATATGTATAGTACAAAAACTAAAATAAAGTAATGTAAATATCTACTATACAACAGTTCAAACTCATAATATCCAAACTTCCATTTAATATTCTGATTGGTGACCCATTGGTCCCAAATATTTTGTGATACCTCATGCACAACATCCATACCGCTTCTCAGTCAGGGATTTCTACATTGGCGACTCAACGATCCTAAAATTTTCTCTATAAATTCTATCTCTGAAATAACCATACGATAATCCACATGTCTATAGAAATAGTGTAATATTCCACATGATAATATAACAACAACACTATATTTTATATGATAACATAACAACAATAATATATTACACACAAGTCTTTAATATTAGTTTAAAATTCTATTTTCTATAATAACGAGTTAACAGCAATGATTTACTCTGTCACGCCCCAGTCCCAAAATATGTAGGACTAGGAATACGTAACATGCCAGCTACGCATTCGACAAGACTCTGGTCTGACTCGAATACGTATAAGCTGTAATATCATGGTCACTATTTATATAAAACAGTAAATATATTTATGTCTCAATCCACAATGATCAAAATACATCAAGAATGAGCTACATATGCTAAAGTCGGTCGTCCAGTAACACACAAACTCGAATATACTCGAGAAAGAAATATGAGTCTATAAAAACTAGGCTATATCAGTAGATGAATCAATAATATGAATAAATAAACATATCTCCGGTAGCAATGATATAAGTACCAGGTATAAATGCCCGTACAACAAAATAACACATATTAGCAACTCTAAGCAGGCTCCACAACGATCAATGCTATAAAACTTGCAAGGGACCAGGTCCTCAGAGGGACGTAACAAAGTACAAGAAACAATATGCCAATGTAATAGTAAAATAATAAGTAATGTGCTCAAGGGTATCTATCATAACCAGCTAAGTGAATGCAAGTGATAACGTACTCGTCCACTAAACCACCGGGTCCTATAGGTTTGCATAGACACAACAGTAGCTAGTAATACTAGTAGCAAGTAGTAGTAGTATTAGTAGTAGTAGTAGTAGTAGTAGTAGTAGTAGTAGTAGTAGTAGTAGTAGTAGTAGGTGTGTACAGGCCCCATCAAGGTACCTGCAGCACTATAGGGCCCGAAGCGCAAGTATCGGTAGCAAGTATTGTATGGTAGCCCAGCGGTACGTAGGTTCTCCCCAGTCCCCATATATCTCACGTTCCATGTCCATAACACGCAAGATCAATCACTAACTATCTCGCGAGTCAATGTGTAGATAAACTTATATTAAATATCTCAAGTTACGAATCCTAAATCCTGACACAAAAGTCGGGAACCTCAAATTTCTCAAGTAAGGCTTGTGTACATGAAAGTCGTGTCTAGTGTCCAAAGGTATATCGTGCAAGAATTAGCACAAAAAAAGGAATACGATGACAATACAATCTAACGATACCCGATTTCGTGTACGAAAGTCTGCACCGAATACAATTCGGACGCTAAGTATCACAACGGTCCTAGGGTCACAATACCATATATACAAAGAACTAGAAGTATAATATCAAAAGTTAGTAATAGAAATAAGCACATAATACTGTAACAAAGGCAATGTACACTTGCCTAGAACTCCAAGCTGATAACAAAGAACCTTCTCTCGAATCCACGCTCGTGCGATCCCAATAGCCTAAATATATAATATCATAAAATCAATCACTATGACACGGTTCACTAAGCATGCACAAGAGTACAACTACTCTACGTCATTAATCATTAGTCAATTATGGTCTAAATTAATCAAGGGTACAACTTACACAATGCCATCAGTTATTTAGAATCTAAAATAATTAGGTATTCTAACTAAGTAGGTTGGCTAAGGTTCACTAGTCAAGGACCAAGAAAGTGTGTAAACAATAAGCCTACTAGTCACATAACATCATTAAGTCCTCTAAATGTACAACTTCTCATATAACATAAATATGGTTACAACGAAGGTTCATATAGGTATTAGGTGTTCTCACACTAAGTTTTCATATACAACATATCATCAACTTTGGTATTCACTAAGTGTCAAACTATGTTAACCAACCTAGAGTTAGTTTTGTCTATTAAAACATGCACATGAGCGTTAACAATAGGTCAAGTTAGGGTCATCACAAACAATCACACAATCTATTCCTCAATTATATTCATTCATCCAACTATATACAACTCCCTTTATACTACAAAATGTCAAGTGTACATAGAGAAGTCAAATTTGAATTTATAATATGATCATGGCATATACCTTATTCCCAACTTGCATTTGTCATGAAACATGTTTGCAAACACTACTAATACTAGTTAACAACCCTAGCATGGCATCTTCTACATTCTAACATAGTATTTATAAACACTAAAACTAGCTAGCACAAAACCTAGACAAAGTACACTACTAGTTGCACAACATTTAATCATATCTCAACCATGCATTTATTTATATATAACACCCTAAAAAAATCTTATATATTCTGAAATTTAGTAAATTTTGGAGTAAAATTTATGTTTTGCAAGTGGTTGCTTGGATTTTAGATCATGGCAAAGTGAATAGGAAAACAAGTGCATAATAACATTCAAGTCTAGACATGAGAAGTAGTAAGTGTTCTTAGTATAATATCATAAAAAATATGAATAGAAAGTTGGTAAAATTTAATAGGGATGTGAAGTAAATGTATATAGGATTGATTAGGTTTAGTTTGAGCTCTTACTAAAGTGAAATGGAAAGACAAAAGAGGACTGTGGACTGCTTGCACAAATCTGTCCAAATTTGGACACTTCGGTTCGTAGCTGCTGTCCGGGGCTTCAAAACATTTCTTCAAGTAATTTGGGGCTTAGAGAGATTATGGTAGAGGTAGAAGATGAGGATAGTGTAGTTTTTGAAGGAGTTTTGGTGCTGGAAGTGGAGCAACAAGGTGTTGAAGTTGTGCTATTGCTGGCGGGTTCAGCAGGGTGTCTTTGGTTTGTAGGGGGTATTTATGGGAGTTGTGGGTTAATTTATGTGTTGAGTTATAAAGAAATTTTTTTAAGGATAGGTAGGGGAAGGATATTTGGGTGGTTTGGTGGTATCTTGGAGGATGTGGAGGTAGTGGAGTGGCCTGAGAAAAGGATACACTGAATTCGGATTTAAACTGGACACCTCTGATAGAGAGCTATTTTGAGGAACTTAGAATAAATTTTGATGGAAGGTTTGTAAAAATAAAGTGATAAGGACATGGAGAGGAAGAAGCATGTAAGCCCCCTGATTTTCATGAATTTCTAATTTGGGTTTTATCAATTTTCTACAATCTTCTGGGATTTCTCTGTAATTAAAACCTAGGCCTTTGACGATTTAATGATTTTTAATTGTGGTTAATTAATATTAAAATATTATGAAAATAATATTTATGGTGTAAAATGGAAAACCGGACATAGGGTAATTTTTCGGGAATTTATTGGACTCCGGAAACCCGTTTAAAGCCCTGAAACCCGAAGTACATTTAAACCGAATTTAATCCGTGCCAACGCCCGACATTCCCATGAGAGCCGAAGCCAAGCCCAAGGAGCGTTGACCCAGCCCAAATCCTAGAACAAACCCTAGTCCAATTCCTGTATGTATAAATACATGATTCCCTAGGTTGTCTCCAGAAAAGAAAAATAAAATTTCCAAATATCCCCAAATCCCCAAATTCCTATTTCCCTAAATCAAATCCCTAACCCTAACCCTAACCGACCGCCGGCCGACCCCTCCGGCGAGTCTCCGACGAATGCCCGCCTCCTTCTCCACCCTGTCACAGTCGATCTTCCCCCGCCTGAGCAGGACCGCTCCGCCCCGAGCCAGCGTCGACTTCCCCACAGCAGCCGAGCACGACCTCCCTGACCCCCGTTCACAGTGACTTCAATCGACGACCTCCTCCCATCAACGCCTCCCTCCGGTGACCATCCCCCACCACTGAGCCCTTCGCCGCCGTGCAGCGGACGACCCTGACTTCCCTGACCCCTGGCCCTCGGCCACGTCGACCTCCATCCACGCCGTTCTCCTCTGCTTCACCCCGATTTCCTCCCCCGCCTTCGGCCATAGCCGCCCTAACCTCCAGCTCAGCCTCCGCAGTAGTAAAACCCCCTCCTCCCTCATCTTCCTCCCTGAACCCTAGACGCCTCCGCCCGACGATGAAGCACCGACTCTACCTCGCCGCCGACAAGCAGCAGCGCCTCGCCGAGCAGTCCTGGTCGCCTCCACCGTGTCCACCGACAGCAGAACCCTAGCCCTAACCTGGACACATCCCGGACATGGTTGACAGGACACAGCAGTGTCAAATTGGACACGAAGTCGACTCAGGACACGTGAATTCAGCGTTCACGGAGCCCTGTTCAGGTACCGATTTCTCCCTCATCGTAACTCTATTTTCAATTCCGTCAGTTGCTACGTGTAGACTGTATGACCCTCTCGGTGCCCGTACAACTCGCTCGGTGCATCGCGTCCTGGGGTAATCGCACACCGCGATCCAAAAACAGAAAAAATAATACCCTATTTCACCCCGGAACTGAGTGCGCCCCGCCAAACGGGACGACTTGGTCGCACGCGGTCTTTACCGAACCGTGCGCGACGTTGATACGATCGTGTGGGATTTTGCAGAAGTCGATTCGGATGTGCGTGCACACCGGAATCAACGCGTATCCGCCGACGACACCCCGTATCCGACCTTTCTGGAACACGTCGTAACTTTGTGTACACACGTCGGATCGAGACAAAAATTACGCCATTGGACTCGTAGCAATACGCTGGTCCTGTGAGCCAAGTTTGGTTCGATTCTGAGGACGTTGACAAAATCGCGTATCGTGGGCCTCACAGGCTCCACTTGACGGGCGATTTTGTGATCGGCTCATCGGAATCCAATTCTGGAAGTTCCGTTGGATTCGTATCATCGTTTCTGACTCGTAGACACTGAATTTGAGGAATTTAGAGACCTTTGACCCTGATACGCTTTTCGGTGCAAAGTGGCCCACATGTGCACCCTGCTTTGACCCGGAAATGTCATTTTTGCCCCTGTGTCCAAATTGGACTCAAAGACAGACGTTTCTAGCTATTTGATATTTTCTGAATCTAATGGTGATATTTATTTCAGCAACCGGAGTAGTACCTGCAGATCACACTGAGACCAGAGCTACAGTTGGAGCCAGAACCCCAGGCAAGTGTACCTTGCCAAATCCTGCAGTTTTTGCTACTTATTTCCTTGACTTAGTTATACATCAGTGGGCGAGTATACCTTGCCAACTTTACATTTCTTGTTGCATTTTCCTTGATTCATTATATTGCTGTGCATGCTTGACCTAGGACCGTGTGACGTACTTAGCGTCCGATTATCAGTCGGGTGCCAACACCGTACGCGGTATTGTGTATTGTCATCTAGAGATGGACATTCGTGACCCTTTTACATTCTCGTACTTGTCTTATCAAGTACACTATAATCCAGGATACTTGACACTATTCATGGACATGATCTTTCTGAGATATTCATGGTGATTCTGTATAGGATACAGACTTTATGGCATTGACATTTTATATCCCTAGACATTAGATGACTTGTGCATTAGATACGATCGTGCGTGACATGGACATGAGACGTATGGTTACATTGGGTGGGGAGAGACACACAGGCTACAGGCTGACCATATATATACACCCCTATTATTGTGAGGCACAAGACTCTGAAGCCCGAGCTTGGCCCATTACTCATTATTACTGCTGCTACCGGCTCCCCGACACAGAGCTTGTAGCGGCGTCAGCCTGAGTTCTAGTGCTGCTCTCATCTTGCATATCATTTAGCTGGTTATTTAGTATTCCCTTATTGTTCCATCTATTGCTGGAGAGACCCACAAACTACAGGTTGATTATGTTATGCCGGCTACTCAGTCTCCCGCTGAGCTAGACCACCTCATGATATCACTGCTACCGGCTCCCCTACACAGAGCTTGTAGTTGTTTCAACCTGAGTACTATTGATGTTCTCTCTTGTATTTCACACAGATGGTTACATACTTACCTTATTTATCTCATTATCTGCTGCACTGCATTTATTTTGGCATGAGCTTTCTTGTACCTTGCTATGTCCCCTGAGGACCTGGATCCGGATTATGTCCCTAGGATTTACAGACGAGATCTATCCCGAGGTATATGGGACCGCAGCAGGAGCAGATACAGGAGCTGATATAGGAGCTGTACCGACCTTCGAGGACGAGATCACACCAGAGGACTTCTCCTGAGTATTGGCTTTATATACTCATTTATTTCTATTTCCAGTTCCTTTACATTTCCAGTCTATTGCATTTATGTATCAGACTTGTTCTTAGATTGTTCTCCGAGACACTTTTATTGAGATTTGTTAGTTATTCCTATTTGCATTATTCTGGCATTTGATCTGTGATTATCTGTTGTGGATGAGATTAGCATAGACTATGACTTGTATCATTGGACCTACTTATTCTTATATTACAGCTTAAGCATGCCCCGATGGATCCATTAAATTAGGTTGTCCATCGGTGTGTGCTGCTGGCCATTATCACGCGTCTGGTCCCTCGGTATTTTGGGACTGGGGCGTGACATAGTTTTTGTGGTGGCCCATGCAGGTCAACGACTAAATTGTTTCGGTTTCAACTTAGAGACCGAGCAAGCCTGCAATAAAAATAGGATAAGTTTCTAGGATCTCATCCGCTTGCTTGAAACATTCTTGATATCTATATCGGATTCAAATTAATTTCTTGACTCGTATCCTGCCTTGATTCCTGAGCGCCCTTATAGTTTATTTTGATGCAGAGCAATGGATTCACAAGCACGCGACGAGACTCATCCAGGAACACCATAAGGTGTTGTGGTTACCCACGAAGATGAAGTGACACCAGTTAGTGAAGGACCATCATCATAGCAAGCAAGTCAGCATGCCTCGAGAATCCAGGAAGATGACGTTCCACCATCGACGCAGTTGGCTCCACCGACGCCTACCGTTCCACAAGGGCAGGCTGTGGACGAACAACGAATGTTTCGAATGTTCTACGCGATGATGCAAGCCCATCAGAAGGTTCAGGAAGAAGCTTAGCAGATCCAAACGGAGAAGTTCATCGATAGATTCAGCTCAGAGTTACGGAAGTTAATCAGCCCCGCTGCAACTACCTTAGATGAGGATGTTCTTACTACAGCCAGACCCATGGAGTGCGACACAAGGATAGGGCCCAGCCAGAAGCGGCCGTATACATCAGCACCAGACCAAGCACAACAAGAAAGAGTTGCAAAGTGACCACAGATTAATCCACCACCAAGAGCAGCACCCAGAGCCTCATTCCTTCCTACTTGTTACTATTGTGGCAAGATAGGCCATATTAAAAAAGAATGCAGAAGCAAGTTAGGATTATGCTTGATTTGCGAAACCAGTCAACACTTCGCTAGGGACTGTTCTCAGCATCGAGAGAAAGTAGTGATGATTCATCAACCAGCCACATCAGCACCAGCCGGAGCACCACAGGAAGAAGTTGGAAAGAGTTCTCCCATGCACCAGCCACCAGAAGCATCTCTGCAAGTACTACCTGTCTGTCCATATTGTCGCAGGCGAGGCCATATAGAGAACGAGTGCAGACACAAAAAGAAATTATGCTTAGCTTGCAGATCCAGTCAGCATTTATTAAAGAAATACCCCGAACGTCGAGAAAGAGCGCTAATGTCACCAGCACCAACGCCAGCCTCTCCAGCATTGGAAGCACCACAAACGAGAGTTGAAGGAGTCAGACTACCAGCCCCCGGAGGAAATCAGCCGAGGCCACCCTTGGCACCACAAGCAACACTCTTCCAACAGGCTCAACAGCAGCAGAGGAATCTACTGCAAGAACGTGAACAAGCTCCATCGATGACTTTGGAAGACGCACAGACCCATGGAGTAGCTAATGCGCATAATTTGTCGTAGTTATCTGTTTATCGATTTGTTTTATCTCGTGCCTATTGGTTCGTGACCTCAGCCTTAACCTATGTAGTTTTGGACTGCTAATAATTTATAACCTAGAATATTTTTATAATTGATAACTGTAGAGATTTTAGAGTCTTTTGTTATTGTGCTTAATTTGGGTTATTTTGTGAACTTGAATTAAGTTGTACCTCCTTCCATCCTCATCTAGCGTACTTATATTTCATATACTACCTTGACTTATGCTGCTATATTATAGCCTAGTTTTTGCAAGCCTATTCTTTATCAAGCTTGTTCAGGACATATGTGTTATTGGGGCCTGATCGACCCCACTAATACAATTGTCTATTCAGAATTAATGTATTACGGTTTGATCAACCTTAGTGCATTCTGGTTCGCTCTTCGCACGACTACTTCACGTGGATTGAGATATATAGTTGACTAGTATACTTGCCCTCTAGATATGTCTGAGCATATCGTATCAGTTACATAACTGTATTAATACGAGCATGCGAACAAAGGATTACCAGAATAGGATTTCAATCCACAACTGTCTTGACAAATCCTATTTGAATTCGTTAAATACCTTAACCCTGATACTTCTATTCTATTACCTCCCCCTTGAACTCTTTATTATTGATCTTCGTCTTCCCTTAATTCGGAAAGACGAAACCTCGTGCTTAGTATAAGTTTGATATATAGATAGTACTAGATATATCCCACAGGCCGGTCGCATTATGGATGACCCTTTTATATATGATTAAGGGAATACCATAGGTGATATGTTGGTGTTAAGAACTTGAGGATTCAATACCATGATTAAATAAGTTGGGGCATAGCTTTATTAGATGTATAGCCTTAGATGATAGATGGGTAAATTCTAAGTTGGGTAGAGACCGTAATGTTCACTTGAGGGAAATCCTTTAGACTGTAATCAAGTGAGATTGGATAGAAAGAACCCTACCATATTTTAATTTCGAGGACGAAATTTTTATAAGTTAGGTAGATTGTAAGCCCCTTGATTTTCATGAATTTCTAATTTGGGTTTTATCAATTTTCTGCAATCTTCTGGGATTTCTCTGTAATTAAAATCTAGGCCTTTGACAATTTAATGATTTTTAATTGTGGTTAATTGATATTAAAATATTATGAAAATAATATTTTATGGTGTAAAATAGAAAACCGGACATAGGGTAATTTTCCGGGAATTTATTGGACTCCGGAAACCCGTTTAAAGCCCTGAAACCCGAAGTACATTTAAACCGAATTTAATCAGTGCCAACGCCCGACATTCCCATGAGAGCCGAAGCCAAGTCCAAGGAGCAAGTCCAAGGAGCATTGACCCAGCCCAAATCCTAGAACAAACCCTAGTCCAATTCCTGTATGTATAAATACATGATTCCCTAGGTTGTCTGCAGAAAAGAAAAAGAAAATTTCCAAATATCCCCAAATCCCCAAATTCATATTTCCCTAAATCAAATCCCTAACCCTAACCCTAACCGACCGCCGGCCGACCCCTCCGGCGAGTCTCCGGCGAATGCCCGCCTCCTTCTCCACCCTGTCACAGTCGATCTTCCCCCGCCTGAGCAGGACCGCTCCGCCCCGAGCCAGCGTCGACTTTCCCACAGCAGCCGAGCACGACCTCCCTGACCCCCATTCACAGTGACTTCAACCGACGACCTCCTCCCATCAATGCCTCCCTCCGATGACCATCCCCCACCGCTGAGCCCCTCACCGCCGTGCAGCGGACGACCCTGACTTCCCTGACCCCTGGCCCGCAGCCACGTCGACCTCCATCCTCGCCGTTCTCCTCTGCTTCACCCCGATTTCCTCCCCCGCCTTCGGCCAGAGCCGCCCTCGCCTCCAGCTCAGCCTCCGCAGTAGTGAAAACCCCTTCTCCCTTATCTTCCTCCCTGAACCCTAGACGCCTCCGCCCGACGACGAAGCACCGACTCCACCTCGCCGCCGACAAGCAGCAGCGCCTCGCCGAGCAGCCCTGGTCGCCTCCACCGTGTCCACCGATAGCAGAACCCTAGCCCAAACCTGGACACATCCCGGACACGGATGACAGGACACAGCAGTGTCAAATTGGACACAAAGTCGACTCAGGACACGTGAATTCAGCGTTCACGGAGCCCTATTCAGGTACCAATTTCTTCCTCATCGTAACTCCGTTTTTAATTTCGTCAGTTTTTACGTGTAGACTGTATGACCCTCTCAGTGCCCGTGTAACTCGCTCGGTGCATCGCGTCCTGGGGTGATCGCATACCGCGATCCAAAAACAGGAAAAATAATACCCCATTTCACCCCGGAACTGAGTGTGCCCCGCCAAACCGGACGACTTGGTCGCACGCGGTCTTTACCGAACCGTGCGCGACGTTGATACGGTCGTGTGGGATTTCGCAGAAGTCGATTCGGATGTGCGTGCACACCGAAATCAACGCGTATCCGCCGACGACACCCCGTATCTGACCTTTCTGGAACACGTCGTAACTTTGTGTACACACGTTGGATTGAGACGAAACTTACGCCATTGGACTCGTAGCAATACGCTGGTCCTGTGAGCCAAGTTTGGTTTGATTCTGAGGACGTTGACAAAATCGGGTATCGTGGGCCCCATAGGCTCCACTTGACGGGCGATCTTGTGATCGGCTCATCGGAATCCAATTTTGGAAGTTCCATTGGGTTCGTATCATTGTTCCTGACTCGTAGACACTGAGTTTGAGGAATTTGGAGACCTTTGACCCTGACACGCTTTTCGGTGCAAAGTGGCCCACATGTGGACCCCGCTTTGACCCAAAAATGTCGTTTTTGCCCCTGTGTCCAAATTGGACTCAAAGACAGACGTTTTTAGCTATTTGATATTTTCTGAATCTAATGGTGATATTTATTTCAGCAACCGGAGTAGTACCTGCAGATCACACTGAGATCAGAGCTACAGTTGGAGCCAGAACCCCAGGCAAGTGTACCTTGCCAAATCCTGCAGTTTTTGCTACTTATTTTCTTGACTTAGTTATACATCAGTGGGCGAGTATACCTTGCCAACTTTACATTTCTTGTTGCATTTTCCTTGATTCATTATATTGCTGTGCATGCTTGACCTAGGACCATGTGACGTACTTAGCGTCCGATTATCAGTCGGGTGCCAACACCGTACGCGGTATTGTGTATTGTCATCTAGAGATGGACATTCGTGACCCCTTTACATTCTCGTACTTGTCTTATCAAGTACACTATAATCCAGGACACTTGACACTATTCATGGACAGGATCTTTCTGAGATATTCATGGTGATTCTGTATAGGATACAGGCTTTATGGCATTAACATTTTATATCCCTAGACATTAGATGACTTGTGCATTAGATACGATCGTGCGTGACATGGTTATGAGGTATCATGGACATGAGACGTATGGTTACATTGGGTGGGAAGAGACACACAGGCTACAGGCTGACTATATATATACACCCCTATTATTGTGAGGCACAAGACTCTGAAGCCCGAGCTTGGCCCATTACTCATTATTACTGCTGCTACCGGCTCCCCGACACAGAGCTTGTAGCGGCGTCAGCCTGAGTTCTAGTGCTGCTCTTATCTTGCATATCACTTAGCTGGTTATTTAGTATTCCCTTATTGTTCCATCTATTGCTGGAGAGACCCACAAACTACAGGTTGATTATGTTATGCCGGCTACTCAGTCTCCAGCTGAGCTAGACCACCTCATGATATCACTGCTAACGACTCCCCTACACAGAGCTTGTAGTTGTTTCAACCTGAGTACTATTGATGTTCTCTCTTGTATTTCACACAGATGGTTACATACTTACCTTATTTATCTCATTATCTGCTGTACTACATTTATTTTGGCATGAGCTTTCTTGTACCTTGCTATGTCTCCTGAGGACCTGGATCCGGATTATGTCCCCAGGATTTACAGACGAGATCTATCCCGAGGTATACGGGACCGCAGCAGGAGCAGATACAGGAGCTGATATAGGAGCTGTACCGACCTTCGAGGACGAGATCACACCAGAGGACTTCTCCTGAGTATTGGCTTTATATACTCATTTATTTCCATTTCCAGTTCCTTTACATTTTCAGTCTATTGCATTTATGTATCAGACTTGTTCTTGGATTGTTCTCCGAGACACTTTTATTGAGATTTGTTAGTTATTCCTATTTGTATTATTCTGGCATTTGATCTGTGATTATCTGTTGTGGATGAGATTAGCATAGACTGTGACTTGTATCATTGGACCTACTTATTCTTATATTACAGCTTAAGCATGCCCCGATGGATCCATTAAATTGGGTTGTCCATCGGTGTGTGCTGCTGGCCATTATCACGCGTCTGGTCCCTCGGTATTTTGGGACTGGGACGTGACAAAGCATACAAAATTTGAGAGAAAGATACTTTGGAGGGACATAAAGCCGTATTGGTGGGGGTGTTGCTGAATTCGGATTCAGCCTGGGTATGGTTGGATAGATGGAGGTGTGGAGGGAGATTGAGAAGGAATTAGGAATGATTTGTGAATAGAAAATATGAGAAAGAGAGTTAGGAAGAAGTGTTCTTTAGGTGGTTTGAATGGGAGAGGTGAAAAGTGGAGGGTTATGGACAGCCTAGTGGAAAAGGGAAGAGTTTGGGGTTATGACTTTTGCTAGTTGGGAGAGGAGGAGTTTGGGGATTACATACTTTGGTGTGAGTGGAAAGATAAAAGGAGAGGGGATTATATGCTGAATTTATTCTTCTAAAATAGTTTTTAGTGTATAGACTATTGTATTTGGTATTTTGTGAGTTTAGAGAGGGTGTTTGATGTTCTACTTGACCACTTAATTAGGTTTTTAAGGTTGGATTTTGGATTGGCTCTAGGTTGAGTTAAATTAAGCTCAAAGGGTTCAATATATCACGTCTATTAAATTAGAATATAAATTATATAAAAATAGATGTGACCCAGAGAATTAGGTTATGGTAGTCTCAATGTAGGTTAGTGTCAGACATTTGGTTGTAGGAATATGGTCAGTGTTCTGCATCAGAAATCCAAGCTACGGTCACTAGGTGGAAAGTTGAGATTTTATGATGCATAAGTGTCGAGAATATTATGTATCTAAAAATAGAATACAAAAGTGTGAGTTTGAGAGTGACACTAGGATCAAGATTAAATATTGGTCTGTCTGGATTAAGTGTGTGAAAGTTGTTGGTCAGCAAGGGCTAGTGTACTGTTCTAAATATTGAAACTATAGTAAGGTGCACCAAAGATATCAGAATTTAAGTATGTATATAACTCCATTTCCTAACCCTAATTATTCCAAAATAAATTATAATATCACACTAAACTATATATACCTAAATTTGGGTGAGGGGGTTTACAATCTATCCACCTTAGAAAAATTTTGTCCTCGAAATTCAAAATCAATATCTCCAACCACAACTCATCATATCTCTAAATATATAAACACATCTTGTACTTACTCATACCCATTCTAAAAACCTTAAACTGTCATATACATACAGTTTAATCGTCTAAGGCCGTTGGTCCTCAAAATATCTTCTCACCACCATGTACTATCTAATTATTGTTATCATGCTAATCGTCATATAAAAAAATTTACCACCTATAGGCCTAGGTTACACAAGGATGTTGCAACACAAAATCTGTTTGAATCTTCCAATATCTACAAGGAAAATGATGGCATACCTTAACTCTTGAAGGAGTGCATGGGTTAGGCACTAAAATCTTACAAGCACAAAATCTTCAAGGCTCCCTATGTAGTATCTAAATCCTTTATTCTACAGCTAAGATTGTTATTATTTCTTCATTATTTCCTTGGTACAATGTCATCAACCTATATTATCCCCAATAAAATCTTCTAACCTAACTTCTTATAATTGCTCTTAGCAGCAATAAGTCTAATCTAGTCAGTCAGGCATACACAGTCTAGAAGCTCAACTCAACGATTCCTAGGAGAAATACATATAATGAATACGACATAAGCCCCTATTCAAATACGTAGTACAAAAATATGTATATAGAAATTATGTAATAAATATCTATTCAATCATTCTAAATACCCTAGATAAAAAATATAACCAATGCAATAATAAAAATAAGATTTCTAAAATCCAAAAATCCATCGGCTATGGTAAATTGGAAATATGTTCTCATCACCTACTACTAAGGATAGGTCCAGCAAGATAATACCCTGTTAGTCAAAAATCTAAATCCCTGGCCCTAATCAGTTTATGTGTAAAGCCACAATATTCAGCTATCATTCATATAAGACTTATATCTTCCATTTACACTCCCCTACCATGTGTAAATCTATAATCTAAGGGTCTTATGATAATCCTCTACAGAATGACCAACAAGTCAGTATGTGATTCTGAACTTGTGTTTAATTTCTTGAAATTCGTATCACTTCGATAATGATCAACAATTTCTACTCGCACTAAATTCTTAAAATTCCAAAAGCATTATAATTCATAAATACTAAAATTATTATCCCTCGAGTCCATATCATAATCTCTTCTCCTTGGATTATGCCAACATAATATATTTCCTTTATTATTTGTTTTCTACGCACCTTCATATCCTTTTAGTATATTAATCTTGTTTTCAACTATAAGCTTCGCCAATCATGAACCAGTACTTTTTACTTCATAGTATAGATCTTCTAGGCAACTATCGAGTGATAAAATCTTTACTCCTTCCTAGATCCTTCTCTTAATTTAAAATGCTTAAGGTCATGTACTCCTCGTGGATCTCTTATTGTTACCATTCTACTTTCTTCACCTTGAACCTGAGATTTCTCATAGTTTATTTCATGTATACTTTTTATCCAAACTACATGGTTACTATCTTGTTACAACTTGCCATCTATTATAGGCAATTCACTATATCTAACTCAAGGCTATAACATCTATCAAAACTCTCATCGTTCAGCCTATTAGCTCTATCACAGATACTAGCTTATCTACCCAAGTAATCACGGGTGAAACTCACTTGTTCAATTAACACTGACAACCCAAAAAATCAAATACATCTAATTTAATTTCGAAAGCTATACTATAGTACTTTAGTACTTTAGTTATCTAATTACTCAAACATTAGGTCTAGCAATCTACCTATCTATTTAGTCCAGACCTATAGTCATCAATAATTTAAGGGGGTCGTAAGATCTAGTTTTGATACTTAAAGTCACAAGACAACTAGAGATTTAACCGCTATGACCTGCTACGTAAAGTTCCAATTTCTTAAGGTCATAATACCATTCCTTGTATCACCACCATGGGCCACAACTAATCCCTAGCATCTAGCTATATATTCCATAAAGTATTCAAGAGCATTAGACTCAAACCATCTTTCTAACTTCTAATACTTCCAAATTATTGCTACCTTAAGAAGGGTAAGGTTTTATTAGTTCTAGACCTCTAATACTATATTCAATTCTTATGCTAACAATCTACACTAGCTCTAGCATATAGGAATAACCTATCTACCTACCCTACTAAGTATAACCATCTTCTTAAAACTTTATATCCAACATGTCTTCTTCTGCCTTGACAAGGATCTGCTTCTGGAGGAAACACCGCGCATGAACGTCCATCTCTCTGAAATAGGGAGAGATGATAAATAATAATAAAGATGTCGAAAGGAATGAATGAGTACAATTATGAAGTCCAATGGCGATAATCAAATGCTAAGAAATTTTTTAAATTAGTTGTGGATTGAGATACTAATACTGCTAATCCTGATTACAGGCTCCCGCAGTACCGGAAAGTAACCAAAATAATTTAATCAAGACCTGCATGGGCCACCACAAAAATATGTCATGCCCCAGACCCAAAATACATAAGACAAAAAATACGTAATATGCCAGCTACGCATTCGACCAGACTCTGGTCCGACTCGAATACATATAAGCTGTAATATCATGGTCACTATCTACATAAAAGAGTAAATATATATATGTCTCAATCCACAATGAACATAATACATCAATAATGAGCTACATGTGCTAAAGTCGGTCACCCAGTAACACACAAACTCGAATAGACTCGAGAAAGAAATATGAGTCTATAAAAACTAGGCTATATTAGTAGATGAATCAACAATATGAATAAATAAATATATTTCCGATAGAAATGATATAAGTACCTGGTACCAATGCCCGTATAACAAAGCAACACACATTATCAACTCCAGGCAGGCTCCATAACGATCTATGCTGAAAAACTGGCAAATGACCAGGTCCTCAGAGGGACGTAACAAAGTACAAGAAATAGTATGCCAATGTAATAGTAAAAAAATAAGAAATGTTCTTAATGGTATCTATCATAACCAGCTAAGTGAATGCAAGTGAGAACGTACTCGTTCGCTAAACCACCGGGTCCTGTAGGTCTGTATAGACACAAAAGTAGCTAGTAGTACTACTACTACTACTACTAGTAGTAGTAGTAGTAGTAGTAGTAGTAGTAGTAGTAGGTGCATATAGGCCCCATCAAGGTACCTGCAGCACTATAGGGCCCGAAGCGCAAGCATCGGTAGCAAGTATTGTGTGGTAGCCCAGCGGTACGGTAGGTTCTCTCCAGTCCCCATATGTCTCATATCTCATGTCCATAACACCTAAGATCAATCACTAACTATGTCGCGAGTCAATGTGTAGATAAACTCATGTCAACTATCTCAAGTCACATATCATAAATCCTGACACAGAAGCCGGGAACCTAAATATCACAAGTAAGGCTTCTGTACATGCAAGTCGTGTCCAGTATCCAAAGGTATATCGTGGAAGAATTAGCACGAATAAAGGAATACGATGACAATGCAATCTAACGATACCCGATTTTGTGTACGAAAGTCGGTACCCGGATATAATTCGGACGCTAAGTATCGCAACGGTCCTAGGGTCACAATAACATAAAAGCAAATAACTAGAAATATAATATCAAAAGCTAGTAATAACAATAAGCACAGATTACTGTAACAAAGGCAATGTACACTTGCCTAGAACTCTAAGCTGATAATACAAAGAACCTGCTCTCGAATCCACGCTCGTGCGATCCCAAGAGCCTAAATATATAATATTATAAAATTAATCACTATGACACGGTTTACTAAGCATGCACAAAAGTACAACTACTCTACATCATTAATCATTAGACAATTAGGGTCTAATTAATCAAGGGTACAACTTACACAATACCATCAGTTATTTAGAGTCTAAAATAATTAGGGGTTCTAACTAAGTAGGTTGGCTAAAGTTCACTAGTCAAGGACCAAGAAAGTGTGTAAACACCAAGCCTACTAGTCACATAACATCATTAAGTCCTCTAAATGTACAACTTCTCATATAACATAAACATGGTTATAACGAAGGTTCATGTACGTACTAGGTATTCTCACACTGGGTTTTCATATACAATATATCATCAACCTTGGTATTCACTAAGTGTCAAACTATGTTAACCAACCTAGGGTTAGTTTTGCCTATTAAAATATACACATGTGCGTTAACAATAGGTCAAGTTAGGGTTATCACAAACAATCACATACTCTATTCCTTAATTATATTTATTCATCCAACTATATACAACTCTCTTTATACTATAAAATGTCAAGTGTACATAGATAAGTCAAATATGAATTTATAATAAGATCATGGCATATACCTCATTTCTAACTTGTATTTGTCATGAAATATGTGTGCAAACACTACTAAACTAGTGCACAACCCTAGCTTGGAATCTTCTATATTCTAACATGTAAAACCCCTTAATTTTTTATTTTAAATTTATTATTTTATTATTGGTATTATGTAATTATTTGAGATTAAGAAAAAATTCATTATTCTTAGCTAATTAGAAAAATATAAAATTCATGAATTTATTAACTTGTATATATAATTATGTATATTTATTAATTACAAATATTTTACAAAAAATATATTTTGGGTGTACTACTATTAAAGTATTATAGAATTTTTTTTAAAATTATTTTAGGTACAAACCTATTTTCTTATATTTTTACCATAGTTATTGATAACTATATATATATATATATATATATATATATATATATGGTATTATAAAAGAAAAGAAAAAAGAAAATGAATAAAACCCAAACCCAAAACTTAAACCCAAAACCAAATCCTACTCGCTACCCCTTTCCCTGTCCTCTGTTCAGTAACCGTAACCCCCTTCTCTTAATTTAAAAGCCACCGCCACCTCTGTTCCGCGAAAGCCCACCGCTCGACTTCCAGCGCCGCCGTCGACACCTGCTCCAACCACAGCCACCCGGGGCGGCCGCCACAGTACACGTGTTGGCGCGTGCGCGGGTAACAACGGCTGCAGCAGTAGCAAACCGCCGACGACCTCCCCGGCTAGCCCCGACGACCCACGATCCCCGGTGAGCCCCGATGTCCCACGACCCCCGGCGAGTACCCCCTGCTGGACGACCTCACTCGTGCTTCCTCGAGGCCGAACGTGGTCGATCCCCTTTCCCACGACCGAGAACGCCATAAAATCGAGCAGGAATTCAGTTTCATCGAGTCAACTTCACGGCGCATTATCGCTCTCCTCGCTCGTCCAAATCTCGTGCCACCTTATTTGGTATGATCCCTATCTAACCGCCTTCCAGCTTTTTCAATTAGTTCATTTTAATTTGAATTAGGTTGATAATTAATCGAGTTCCAAAATCAATAAAAACGTGTTTCCAAAAACCCAAAATTTTTTGAAATAGGGTGCGTCCCACCAAACGAGGTGACTTTATCACGTGCAAATTATACCGAAAGGCGCTTATCATCAACACGGACGTGTGAGCTTTTGCAAAACTTGATTTGGACATGTATGCACACCGGAACCAACGTGTATTCATCAAAAAATACTATATCGGCCTATTCCGATACTTTGTCATAACTTTGTGTGTGCTTGTCATTTCATAACGAAACTTACGCCATCGTATTCGCAGCATTACGCTGGTCCTGTGACCAAAGATTGGTTCAATTCTGAGAACGTTGAAGAAACACCATTTTGCGGGCCCTACAGTTCTATTTGACGGGTGATTTCATGACCGGCTCACCGAAATCTAATTTCGGACACTCCGTTGAGTTCGTTTCATTGTTCTGGACTTTTGGACACTAAGTTTGTCAAATTTGAAAAAGTTTATCTCTGACACATTTTACGGTGCAAAGTGGGCCACAATTGGCACTTTGATCCGAAACTGTCGTTTTTGCCCCTGTGTCCAAATTGGACTTATGAGTAATCAATCCTAGTTATTTCTTATGTTTTGGAAACGTTGGTAATATTTGTTGCAGCATTCAGAGACGTTCGTATAGATTCTATTTTTTCAGAAATAGTTGACGCATTGAGTTCGCCACTTGGACGTCTCTATATCCAAAATTCAGGCAAGTGTACCTTGCCTTGGTCTCAGTAAATTGTACTTAATTTTAACTGCAGTTTATAGTTTATATTTTAATATATGTACTTAATTGTGACTCTAGGACCGGGATGATACTTTGCGTCTGAATCATATTCGGGTGACGACTTTCGTACGTGAAATCGGGTATCTTTATATTGTATTATCATCGTATCCCTTTGTTCGTGCTAATTCTTGCACGATATACCTTAGTATACTTGACACGACTTGCATATACAAAAGCCTCAGTTGAGATATTCGAGGATTTTGGCTTCTATTTTTGCACAGGACTTGAGACATTTGCTAGTTGACATAATATTATTTACACCTGGACTTGAGACCTAGATAGTGATTGTCTTGTGTTTCGTGACTTGAGACGTGAGATACATGGGGTTGGGGAGAACTTACCGTACCGCTGGACTACCAAACTCTACTAGTATTATAGTACTAGAGGTACCTTGACGGGGCTTGTACGTATTTACTACTATTATTACTACTATCACTAGTACTCCTAGTATATGTATGAAACTGGTGATTTAGCGGACGAGTACGTTCTCACTTGCATTCACTTAGCTGGTTATGATAAATATCCTTGAGCACATTTATTATTATTTTACTGTTTTACTTTGGCATATTGTTTTTTGTACCTTGTTATGTCCCTCTGAGGACCTGGTCCCTTGCCAGTTTTGCAGCATAAATCGTTATGGAGCCTGCCTGAAGTTGCTAATGTATGTTGGTTTATTATGTGGGCATTGGTACCAGGTACTTATATCATTTCTACCAGAGTTTTATTTATTTATTCATATTGTTGATTCATCTGCTGATATAGCCTAGTTTTCATAGACTCATATTTCTTTCTCGAGTCTATTTGAGTTTGTGTGTTACTATGCGGCCGACTTTAGCACATGTAGCTCATTCTTGTTGTATTCTGTTCATTGTGGATTGAGGCATAGATATTTATATGTACTTAATTATTTAGATAGTGACTATTATAATACAGCTTATACATATTCGAATCGGACCAAAGTCTGGTTGAATGTGTAGCTGGCATGTTACGTATTCCTAGTTCTACGTATTTTGGGACTGGGGTATTACATATTTTTGTGGTGGCCCATGCAGGTCCTGATGAAATCATTTTGGTTATTTTTCGGTACCGAGCGAGCTTGTAATCAGGATTAGCAGTATGAGTATCTCAATCCACAACTGATTTAAAAATTTCTTAGCCTTTGATTATTGCCCTTGGACTTTATAATTGTACTCATTTATTCCCTCGACATATTTATTATTGTTTATCATTTCTTTCTATTTCAGAGAGATGGATGTTCGTGCGTGGTATTTCCTCCAAAAGTAGATCCTTGTCAAGGCGGAAGAAGATATTCTAGATATAATTTTTTGAGAAGACGGTTACCCTTAGTTGAGAAGGTAGATAGGTTATTCCTATATGTTAGAGCTAGTGTAGATTGTTAGCATGAGAATTGAATATAGTGTTAGAGGCCTAGAACTAATAAAATTTATCCTTGGTTAAGGTAGTAGTAATTTGGAAATATTAGAAGTTAGAAAGATGGTTTGATTCTAATACACTAGAATACTTTATGGAATACATAGCTAGATGCTAGGGATTATATGTGACCCATGATGGTGATACAAGGAATTATAATATGATCTTAAGAAATTGGAACATTACGTAGCAGGCCATAGTGATTAAATCTTTAGTTGTCTTATGACTTTTAGTATCAAAACTAGATCTTATGACCCCCTTAAATTATTGATGACTATAGGTCTGGACTAAATAGATTGGTAGATTGTTAGACCTAATGTTTGAGTAATTAGATAACTCTAGTACTAAAGTATAGCTTTCAAAATTAAATTAGATGTACTTGATTATTTGGGTTATCAGTGTTAATTGAACAAGTGAGTTCCACCCGTGATTACTTGGGTAGATAAGCTAGTATTTGTGATAGATCAAATAGGTTGAAGGATGAGAGTTTTGATAGATGTTATAGTCTTGAGTTAGATAGTGAATTGCCTATAATAGATGACAAGTTATAACAAGATGGTAACCAAGTAGTTTGGATGAAGGATATACATGAAATAAACTAGGAGAAATCTCAGGTTCAAGGTGAAGAAGGTAGAATGGTAACAAGAAGAGATTTACGAGGAGTACATGACCTTGAGCATTTTAAATTAAGAGAAGGATCTAGGAAGGACTGAAGATTTTATCACTCGGTAGTTGCCTAGAAGATCTATACTACGAAGCAAAAAGTGCTGGGTCATGATTGGCAAATCTTATAGTTGAAAACAAGATTAACATACTAAAATGATATGAAGGTACGTAGGAAACAAATGATAAGAAAAATATATTATGGTCGCATAATCCAAGGAGAAGGGATTGTGATATGGACTTGACGGATAATAATTTTAGTATTTATGAATTGTAATGCTTTTGGAATTTTGAGAATTTAGTGCGAGTAAAAATTGTTGATCAGTCTCGAAGTGATACGAACTTCAAAAAATTAAACACAGGTTCAGAATCACATACTAACTTGATGGTTATTCTGTAAAGGATTATCACAAGACCCTTAGAGTATAGATTTACACATGGTAGGAAAGTGTAAATGAAAGCTAGAAGTCTTATAAGAATGATAGCTTAATATTATAGGTTTACCCATAAACTGATTAGGGCCCGAAATTTAGATTTTTGACTAATAATATATGAGCTTGCTGGACCTATCCTTAGTAGTGGGTGATGAGAACCTATTTCCAATTTACCATAGCGATGGATTTTCGGATTTTAGAAATCTTATCATCTCATTGAGTTCAAAAAATTTTCACTCAAGATTAGGGTAGTAGCCAAGTCGAAAGATACTCGTAAGAAAGATAGGTTTTAGATGGCAGAGACTAGACGAACAACAGTTCAGAAAGATAGACAATAGAATAGAGTAAGTTGTACAAAAATGGATTGGCATTCCAATTAAAGATTAGACGAGTATTGAAGAGTGTCCTTAGCGAATAGTATGCCATGAGTGATAGACCTAAGTACATGCTTAGTTTAGACCCTTACCTACTAAGTTAGAAATATGCGAGGAAGACGAAGTTGTAAGGATCGTATATTGTTTACCTATAGCCAGAAGTAGGTTGCCAATAGTATGAGAGAGGTTATATAGAATATAACTTATATGAATATAGTATTGAGTTTAAGGATTAGTTGTATTACTCCCTCGACTGCATTCATATCCTTCCTATCAAATTCTTATCTTGTTTTGCATATATAGCCTCGTGCTTTTGCAACAAAGATCCTTCTAATTAGAACAACTGAGTAGATCCTTCTTTACTTTCCAGTCGTGCCCTAGTAGCAAATTAATCTTTTAGTTAGTACCCTCTTTATGGTGTTAATATCCATCTTATTGTAGGTATCAGTTCTTTTCTATTTTTAATTCCTGATCTAGTCACTGTAACTTGATTCTTCAGATACTTATCTAATCGTACCTTATTCAATCCTGTGACCATACTCCCTAAACTTATCATAAACTTATCTTGACTTGGTCTGTAGATTCCTCCCTTTGTGATTCCCACGATTCGTCCTTTCGTTATCAATGCCATGCGATGATCGAAGTCTCTATACCACCTTGCCCTAGTTAAACCCGACCAAACCCTTTTCTATGTTTTGTTGAAGGCATGAACTATATATGAGCAAAATTGGTTGGAAGTAATTTCCCTTATAGAGTTGTTGACCAATAGCACCTTGATAGTATTTAGGTTCCCTCAGAGAATCTTTAATTATTGCCAGTAAACTCTCGATTTCTTGAATCTTTATTTAGGGAGTAGTCCCTTCCAGAAATCTTGTTAGCAGGACCCTGACTATAGTTTTGGATAGCAACTTAATTTTTATAAGTTGGGTAGATCGTAGCCCCTGGTTTTACTGTAGGGTTATTTTGGAATTTCAGGGTAAATTTGAATTTATTTGGTATTGATTAGGATTAATTCCAAATATATTGAATTACCTCTTTAATTTTGTATCCATTAATACCCTTGTTGTGAATCGGATATTTGGATCACAATAATATCATTTTTTTTCCAACAACTTCCACCTTTATGACCTAGACTAGCCACTCTACACCCATGACGTGACTATCACTCACAAACTCTCCTTCTCATTTATCATGTTAGTCGTACAATATTCGTAACGCATTTGTGCACACAAATGACACCTAGATATCCTTTTTTATTGCGGGCAATTTTAATACGCAATATCGACTCAATTTTTCTGACAACTTTAAAATTTATAAGCCTAACTGGACCTACTTCACTCATAACCCAGCTGTTACTCCCAAATATACATTCCTAAGCTCCATATAGACCCCGCAACATTTATGGCATATCTCCTTCTAAAAATCTATATTTAAATATTTAATTCCGTTGCAATTAAATTAAATTATATGTCAGCAACCTAATTACTCTAACCATTAATATAACCGTAGTCAATTCATGCCAACCTACGTCCATAACATTTGTGTTGTATTAAATTGAACCCCTTTGTACTCTTTACACAATACTAATCAACTTGATGAATTATATTATCTCTTGACACTTATTGTTGAATTGTTGATCGGCATCCATGATATGCAATGAACGTCTTCTCTGTACCATCTCATCCTAGTTGTATTTGACTAAAACATTTCCTATTGTCTTGTAAACACATAACCAAATTAGGAGCAATGAGAACCGGTAAACTTCCTTTATAGAATTATTGACTCAAAAATATTATGGTAGTTCCTAGATTTCTTCTGATAGTCTGTGACTACGGTCACAAAAGCCTAAACATCTCGTACCTCCCTTGAAGATAGACTTCTATAACCCTTGTAAACAGGAGGGTGGCCAAAGTTTTCACGGCCAACTTAATTCTTATAAGTTGGGTAGAGCCTTGGGTTAAGCGGACCTTATTCTTAGAATATGA
Organism: Iris macrosiphon; assembly: GCA_036927795.1. Lineage (NCBI taxonomy): Eukaryota > Viridiplantae > Streptophyta > Magnoliopsida > Asparagales > Iridaceae > Iris > Iris macrosiphon. Next base: position 151,652,558 of record JAYESA010000015.1, read on the forward strand.
TGTCAGATTAAGATCTTATTGGTAACTGCATTTCCAATATTCGAGAATCCATATATGACCTTGTACATCTAAAATATATATTTCTACCACTTTTGTGCTTAGATCGTATATTATTCTTAATATCGAGAAACCCTACACAACGAGTTGTATTTAACCTTCTCCCGAAATAAAATCACTTATTCTTATTACTGTGCATTTTTAATTTCGATGACAAAAATTTTATAAGTTGGGTAGATTATAAACCCCCTAATTTTTTATTTTAAATTTTATTATTTTATTATTAGTATTATGTAATTATTTGAATTAAGGAAAAAAAATTTATTCTTAGCTAATTAAAAAAATATAAAATTTATGGATTAATTAACTTATATAGATAATTATGTATATTTATTAATTACAAATATTTTACAGAAAATATATTTTGGGTGTACAACTACTATTAAAGTATTGTATAATTTTTCTGAAAATTAGTTTAGGTACAAACCCATTTTCTTATATTTTTACCATAGTTTTTGATGGCTATATATATATTAATATATATGGTATTATAAAAGAAAAAAAATGAATAAAACCCAAAACCAAAACCAAATCCTACCTGCTACCCCTTCCCCTGCCCTCTGTTCAGTAACCTTAACCCCCTTCTCTTAATTTAAAAGCCACAGCCACCATCACCATCCGACCGTCACCATCACCATCCGACCACCACCACCATCATCAAAATCGACTTCCAGTGCCGTCGTTGACACCGGCTCCGACCGCAGCCTTCCCGTGCGGCCACGAAAGTACACGCGTGGCCGCGTGCACGAGTTACAACGGCTGCAGCAGTAGCAAACCGCCGACGACCTCCCCTGCGAGCCCCGACGAACCACGATCCCCGGCGAACCACGACGACCCACGACCCCCAGCGAGTACCCACTGCTGGACGACCGCCCTTGTGCTTCCTCGAGGCCGAACGTGGTCGATCCCCTTTCCCGCGACCGAGAATGCCATAAAATCGAACAGGAATTCAGTTTCAACGAGTCAACTTTACGACGCATTACCGCTCTCTTTGCTCCTCTGAATCTCGTGCCACCTTCTCTGGTATGATCCCTATCTAACCCCCTTCTAGCATCTTCAATTAGTTTATTTTAATTTGAATTAGGTTCATAATTAATCGAGTTCTAAAATCAATAAGAACGTGTTTCTAAAAATCTAAAATTTCTCGAAACGGGTACGTTCCGTCAAACGAGGTGACTTCATCGACTGCAAATTACACAGAAAGGCACATATCGTCATTGCGGACGTGTGAGCTTTCATGGAACTTGATTTGGACGTGCGTGCACACCGGAATCAACGCGTATCCGTCAAAAAATACAGTATCGGCCTATTTTGACACCTTGTCATAACTTCGTGTGTGCTTATCATTTCGTAATAAAACTTGTGCCATCAGATTCGCAGTGTTATGCTGGTCTTGTGACCCAAGTTTGGTTTGATTCTGAGAACGTAGATGGAATACCGTTTTACGGGCCCAACAGTTCTATTTGACGGGTGATTTCGTGACCGGCTCACCGGAATCCAATTTCGAAAACTCCGTTGAGTTCTTATCATCGTTTTAGACTTGTAAACACTAAGTTTGTCAAATTTGGAGAAGTTTATCTCTGACACATTTTACGGTGTAAAGTGGGCCATAATTGGATACCACTTTGACCCAAAACTGTCGTTTTTGCCCCTGTGTCCAAATTGGACTTATGGGTAGTCAATTCTAGCTATTTCTTAGGTTTTGGAAATTTTGGTGATGTCTGTTGCAGCATTCAGATATGTTCGTGCAGATTCCATCTTTTTAGAAATAGTTGACTCATTGACCTCGCCACTTGGACGTCGCCATATCCAGAATTCAGGCAAGTGTACCTAGCATTGGTCTCAGTAAATTGTGCTTAATTTTAATTATAATCTATAGTTTATATTTTAATACATGTACTTAATTGTGACCCTCGGACCGTGATGATACTTTGCGTCTGAATCATATTCGGGTGTCGACTTTCGTACAGGGAATCGGGTATCGTTAGATTGCATTGTCATCGTATTCCTTTGTTCGTGCTAATTCTTGCACAATATACCTTAGGACACTGGACACGACTTGCATGTACATAAGCCTCACTTGAGATATTCGAGGATTCCGGCTTCTATTTTCGGATAGGACTTAAGACATGTGCTAGTTGACATGATGTTATTTACACCTGGACTTGAGACCTAGATAGTAATTGTCTTGCGTTTCGTGACTTGAGGCGTGAGATACATGGGGTTAGGGAGAACTTACCGTACCGCTGGGCTACCAAACTCTACTAGTATTATAGTACTGCAGGTACCTTGACGGGGCTTGTACGTATCTTCTACTATTATTACTTCAATTACTAGTACTCCTAGTATATGTATAAAACTGGTGGTTTAGCGGACGAGTACATTCTCACTTGCATTCACTTAGCTGGTTATGATAGATACCCCATATTGCTTATTATTTTATTGTTTTACTTTGGTATGTTATTTCTTGTACCTTGTTACATCCCTCTGATGACCTGGTCCCTTGCCAGTTTTACAGCATAGATCATTATGGAGCATGTCTGAAGTTGCTAATATATGTTTCTTTGTTATGTGGTCATTGGTACCAGGTACTTATATCATTTCTACCAGAGTTATGTTTATTTATTTATATTGTTGATTCATCTGCTGATAAAGCCTAGTTTTTATAGACTCATATTTTTTTCTCGAGTCTATTCGAGTTTGTGTGTTACTAGGCGGCCAACTTTAGCACATGTAGCTCATTCTTGTTGTATTCTGTTCATTGTGGATTGAGTCATAGATATTTATATGTACTTGATTATTTAGATAGTGACCATTATAATACAGCTTATACGTATTCGAATCGGATCAGAGTCTGGTCAAATGTGTAGCTGGCATGTTACATATTTCTAGTTCTACGTATTTTGGGACTGGGACGTTACATAACATAGTATTTATAAACACTAAAACTAGCTAGCACAAAACCTAGGCAAAGTGCACTACTAATTGTACAACATTTAATTATGTCTCAACTATGCATTTATTTATATATAACACCCTAAAAAAACTTATATATTCTAAAATTTAGTAACAATTGGAGTAAAAATTATGTTTTAAAGTGGTTGCTTGGGTTTTAGATCATGGCAAAGTGAATAGGACAACAAGTGCATAAATAACATTCAAGTCTAGACATGAGAAGTAGTAAGTATTCTTAGTGTAATATCATAAAAAATATGAATAGAAAGTTGGTGTAATTTAAGAGGGATATGAATTAAATGTAGAGAGGGTTGAGTATGTCTAGTTTGAGCTCTTACCAAAGTGGAATAGGAAGGCAAAAGAGGACTGTGCACTGCTTGCACAAATCTGTCCAGATTTGGACACTTCGGCTCGTAGCTATTGTTCGGGGATTCAAAATATTTCTCTAAGTGATTTGGGGCTTAGAGATAATAGGGGAGATAGAGGATGAGGATAGGGTGGTTATTGAAGGGGTTTTGGTGCTAGAAGTGGATCAACAAGGTGTTGAAGTGGTGTTATTGCTGGCGGGTTCAACAGAGTGTCTTCTGTTTGTAGGAGGTATTTGGGGGAGTTGTGGGATGATTTAAGTGCTAAGTTATAAAGTAAAATTGTTAAAAAGAGATAGAAAAAGGATATTTTGGTTCTGTGGTGGTGGTTTAGAGGCTGTGGAGGTGGTGGAATGGCATGAGAAAAGTATATACTGAATTCAGATTCAGACTGGACACCTCTGATGGAGAGCTGTTTAAGGAACTTAGAGTAAATTTTGATGGAAGGTTTATGAAGAGAAAATGATACGGACATGGAGAGAAAGAAGAATACAAAATTTAAGAGAAATATACTTACTGTGAAGAGACATAGGGCCAGATTGGTGGGGGTGTTGCTGAATTCGGATTCAGCCTGGGTAGGGTTGGATAGATGGAGGTGTAGAGGGAGATGGAGAAGGAATTTGGAGATGGTTTGTGAATAAAAAATGTGACGAATAGAGTTAGAAAGAAGTGTTATTCAGGTGGTTTGAATGTGGGAGGTGAAGAGAGGGGGGTTATGGACATCCTAGTGGGAAGGGAAAGAGTTTGGGGTTACGACTTGCGCTAGTGGGGAGAGGAAGAGTTGGGGGTTACATACTTTGGTGTGAGTGGGAAGATAGAATGAGAGGGGATTATATGCTAAATGTTTTCTTCTAAAAATAGGTTTTGGTATATGGACTATTGTGTTTGATGTTTTGTGAGTTTAGAAAAGGTGTTTGGTGTTCTACCTGACCACTTAATTAGATTTTTAAGGTTGGGTTTGTGGGTTGGCTCTAGGTTGAGTCAAATTAAGCTCAATGGGTTTAATGTGTCACATCTATTAAATTAGCATGTAAAATATATAAAAATAGATGTGATCTAAAGGATTAGGTTATGGTAGCCTCAATGTAGGTTATTGTCAAACATTTGGTTGTAGGAATCTGGTTCGTGTTCTGCATCAGAAATCCTAGCTACGGTCACTAGGTGGAAAGTTGAGATTTTATGTTGCATAAGTGCCGAGAATGTTGTGTAGCTAAAAATAGAATACAAAAGTGTGAGTTTGAGAGTGAAATTAGGGTCAGGATTGAAGATCAGTCTGTCTAGATTAAGAGTGTGAAAGTTGTTGGTCAGCAAGGGCTAGTGTAGTATTCCAAATATTGAAACTATAGTAAGATACTCCAAAGATATCATAATTGAAGTATGTATAATAACTCTATTTTTCTAACCCTAATTATTCTAAAATAAATTATAATATCACACTAAACTATATATACCTAAATTTGTGTGAGGGGGTTTACAAACTCTTTATTACTTGGTTCTTTTTACTTAGCATTAATAAGCATATGGAAACATAGACTAATAGCATCTTTTTGTGTAAAGGTAAAGAAGAGAATGATCAAAAGCACACACCATATGCTGAATAGCCTTTTTCTTCGAACAAGCAGATACTAGACGTTTCCTCAAAGTGACATTAGACGTGTTACACGATCTTCTTAATTAGTATAACTGTCACACCCAGTCCCAAAATATGCAAGCTCAGGCTAAGTAGCAATGGCCAGCTATGCATTCAATCAGACTCTTGTCTGACTCGAATACGTATAAGTTATCCTAATCAGATAATATGCCCAATCATTCATAATATACATCCCCAATTCTAACTAAATCACCAAGAAACTAGGACTAGAAATGAACTATGGAAGAACGATAAAGAAGGTACCATCAAGAGATACATGGATCCCAAGGAAGTATCCCAATAGTCTTATGTCAGCACTCAGCAATAACCTGAAAATGAACAAGGTCCTCAAAGGGGCGTAAAAAGATACATAGAAACATGTCATATAAAAAACAGTAAATAGCATACAAAGAAGTAAACATGGGGTCTATGTACAATTAACAACAACCAGTCTAACTAATCTATGTGATATACAAGTTGAGAACAACACGCGTATGCGCGGGCTATCACGGTGTACCCTAGAGATCTGATAAACACTCCAGCAACTATGAATGATCCCACAGTCCCAGTCATGGAGGCTGTAGAAACTATGAAAACTCCGAAACTCTGGTAATGAGACAACGACAACTATGAAGGAAATTAGCCAGAGCGTCCAGTGAATGTTCTTTCCACCCCATGCTACTGCCCGTATCACATCTACGACATGACCAATTCGTATACTAACAGGTGATAAGCCCAGGCAAACATGTATACAGACTAATCCATCATCAAGTAAACGTCATTGATCATATACGCCTAGCATGTCATGCAATATGAATCCATGTATCATACTTAGGTGTTAACAGAAATAATCATGTAACCATAGAAGTAAGGAACAAGTGAAACATGTAGTAGTATATCCAAAGTAAATGACTGGTAAGAAAGCATGCATGTAAATACTGTAAATCAATAGTATACTTGCCAGATGTTTGTCCAAAACTGAGCTGATATTGCAAGTACAAAAGTCTGGTCCATTCCTTGGCATGTACTAGGGTTGCTACAGTTCTCAAGATATCTACCAGCCCAAGACAAATAACCAAGTCACATAATTTCTATTATAATCCCTTGTTCGTACGCAATAGATAGTGTCCTTATTAGGGTTAACTTATGAAAATAGTATCTTTCAGACAATCCATATTAAGGGCTTATTTCAGTTATTATCTATACTCTTATGATACTTAATCATAATTTAGAAATGATGCAAGTTCATAGATAAATGTTTGTAAATAAGGAAAGGTATGTTTATAAGAATAGTCTAATAATACACAATATATAAAAAATTATTATGGTTTTAAGGGAAATGTTCACTTTTATATAAAACCTAAACATTTTTATGAACTATATATGGTTTTATTTAATAAATAACTATATATGATTTTAAGGATCCTAATAAACTTATACTAGCAACAATTATATACACTTATATATACATAAATATTTTGTATGTAATTATGTATGGTGATAATAGTTCATAAAGATATTTTTGGTTAAACACACACACACACACACACACACACACACACACACACACACACACATATATATATATATGGGTAAACGGGATATGAGCCATAGTGCTCATTTTTCTAGATGAGCCATGCACATGTGGACCAATAGGAATAGATTTCTATATCTCATGTGCACCCATATGCACTAGTACACTCTATTCCTATTGGTCCACATGTGCATGGCTCATTTAGAAAAATGAGCACTATGGCTCATATCCTGTTTACTCTAATGGTCCATATATATATATATATATATATATATATATATATATATATATATATATATATATATATATATATGTGTGTGTGTGTGTGTGTGTGTGTGTGTGTGTGTGTGTGTGTGTGTGTAACCAAAAAGGCAGAATAACTCTTTCTTCCTGGTCGTCCGCCTTTAAAAGATAATGTATTAGCTTTATCTTTTAAAGTTAATACATTTAAAGATAAACCATTCATTTCTGCTATGAATTTATTCAACTACTATAAATCTATAGTAGAAATGAATAGTTTATCTTTAAATGTATTAACTTTAAAAGATAAAAATGAGATAATAGAATCACTGATTACTGATAGCATTGATAATAAGATCAAGGCTAAAATATAGATCTTCTTGAAAAAGATGAATCTAATAATGTTCAAAAGCATAATGAGGATGCTTATAATATATCTGAAGTAATATCCAGATATCAAAGTCGACAGACAAAATCTGCAACTATACAGGATCTTCAGTCTGAAGTTAAAATTTTGAAAGAAAAAATTAGACTGCTACATTCTCAGGATGTAATAATCCAGAGACGATTAGAGATTCTTGAAATTATTAATAGAGCAAAAAATGAAGCCATAATATTTGAACAAGGAGAAACTTCTAATAAAAATGATAATAAAGTTGAGGATAACCTTAACCTCTCATCTGTTCAAATAGAACAAAAGACAAAAAAAAGAGTCTCTTGCAAAAAATAGATCTATTTATTACCCATAAATGGTATACCAAAATAGATTTACTCATTAATAATGAGCATCATATTACTAATTTGATTGCACTAGTTGATAGTGGTGCAGATCTAAATTATATCAAAGAAAGTATTGTTCCTATCAAGTATTGTGAACGTACTTCCCAGACACTTAGTGCTGCTAATAATAAGGCACTAACCACTCCTTACAAAATTATCGATGTTAATATTTTTAAGGATAGCATATGCATTCCTTTACATCTAATTGTGGTAAAGGAAATATCTCAACATATTATTTTAGGAACTCTGTTTCTTGAAAAACTTATGCCTATTCAAGAGATAAATAGGGAAGGAATTAGAACCAACTATAAAGGAAAAAGAACTAATTTTTGAGTTCATAGATAAACATATTGTTAAAATATTAAATGAACTTACTCTAAAAGAAAATCAGATTAATTTTTTAAAAGAAAAAATTGCTTAGGTGAATATATCCCAGCAATTAAAGAAATCAGAAATTCAGCATAAGATTAAATTGCGTGAAGAAGATTTCAAGCTAAATACTTGTAGTAATATCCCTAATACTTTTTGGGATAGAAAATAACATATTGTTACTCTTCCCTATGAGCATACTTTCGATGAAAAAGATATCCCTACAAAGGCTAGGCCTTGTTTAGACTTTCTTTTTCTAGTAGTTCCAGAAGATCATCTCCTTTCATAAGAAGACCTTCTATACCATCCTCTTCTATAGCTTCTTCATCTTCTAACAAAGAAAAAGACGAAAGTGAAGTTGAAAAGATAACTTTCAACAAAGAAGAAATCGCACATCCAAAATATTATGCGGATGATTCTAATCTAAAAGAAAGTCTAAACAAGGCCTAGCCTTTGTAGGGATATCCTTTTCATCGAAAGTATCCACATAGGGAAGAGTAACAATATGTTATTTTCTATCCCAAAAAGAATTAGGGATATTACTACAAGTATGTAGCTTGAAATCTTCTTCAAGCAATTTAATCTTATGTTGAATTTTTGATTTCTTTAATTGCTGGAATATTTTCACCTGAGCATTTTTTTCTTTTAAAAAATTAATCTGATTTTTTTTTTGAATAACTTCATTTAATATTTTAACAATAGGGTTAGCGATGAACTCAAAAGTTAGTCTTTTTCCATTATAGCTGGTTCTAATTCCTTCCCTGTTTATCTCTTGAATAGGCATAAGTTTTTCAAGAAACGGAGTTCCAAAAATAATATGTTGAGATATTTTCTTTACCATAATTAGATGTAAAGGAATTCATATGCTTTCCTAACAAATATTAACATCGGTAATTTTTTATGAAGTTGTTAGTGCCTTATTATTAGCAGCACTAAGTGTCTGGGAAGTACATTCATAATACTTGATAGAAACATTGCTTTCTTTGACACAATTTAGATCTGCACCACTATCAACTAGTACAATCAAATTGGTAATATGATGCTCATTATCAATGAGTAAATCTATTTTGATATACCATTTATGGGTAATAAATAGATCCATTTTTTATAAGAGACTTTCTCTTCTTGTCTTTTGTTCTATTTAAACAGATGAGAGGTTAAGGTTATCCTCAACTTCTTATCATTTTTATTAGAAGATTCTCCTTGTTCAAATATTATGGCTTCATTTCGTGTTCTATTAATATTTTTAAGAATCTCTACTCGTCTCTGGATTAATACATCCTGAGAATGTAGCAGTCTAATTTCTTCTTTCAAAATTTTAACTTCAGACTGAAGACCCTGTATAGTTGCAGGTTTTGTCTGTCGACTTTGATATCTGGATATTACTTCAGATATATTATAAGCATTATCATTATGCTTTTGAACATTATTAGATTCATCTTTTTCAAGAAGATCTATTATTTTAGCCTTAATTTTATTATCAATGCTATCCGTAATCAGAGATTCTATTATCTCATGTTTATCTTTTAAAGTTAATACATTTAAAGATAAACCATTCATTTATACTATAGATTTATAGTAGTTGACATCATTGTTTATAATACATTCGTCACATTAACAATTTGTGCCACAGATTTCTTCGGAGGAACTAGATTCATCATCTGATGAACTTTTCTCATATTCAAAGTTAATTATCAGTTTATAAAGAGTTTTTCTTAACCCTTCATCTTCGATTTCATTCAACTTCTGTTTCGTATATCATTTACTAGCATAGTGACCTAATTTGCCACATTTGTAATATTTTACTAATTTATTCTTAAGGAAAGACGATTTTCTAGAATAATTTTTACTTCTAGAGACGGTAGATTCATGTCTCTTATTGTGTCTTTTCGAAGAGTATTTCTTCCATTTATAAGGTCTTTTGAAATCCTTATAATCTTTTTCTTTCGAACTAGAAGGTTGCTTAGAAGTATTAATTGGGAACTGTTCGCAAAACTCTTCTAGTTGCTTTCACTCAGTCAATTTCTGAGATTTTATTTAATTTTTTAGCTTTAAATCATTACATAATGCTAAAACATCTTCTATACACTTGTTTATAAGATTTTCATAAGTGTATTAATCATAAGGGATTGATCCATTATTTTGGTTTCTTAATCCGTGTCTTATCTTTTCAGTAAAGAGATTGGAAAGGCCATTGATAAATTTTAATTTCCAATGAGCATTATTTGCATCCTCCAATAGCATTACTCTACTTAGATAAGTATCTGTATACCATCTAAAGTGAGTTAATATCGGATACCTCAAATTATGAAGAAGAGTTCTAATTCTTTCTCCATGGTCGGTTATTCCGCATGTAAAATGTTCTAATATTGTTACAATGAGGGTATAAACAGCATCTTGTTTCTGTTCATTGTTTTCAGTTTTAACGACATTTAATATTTTTTTTTGTGGTGCTATTAAATAGTTATTCCACCAGTCTCGAATAGTACCAGAGAAACCACAAGTAATAAATCCAGCAATATCTTTATCAGAGTTGCCATTAACTTTAGCTATATTAGAATACATCATAATTCGATGTAATTGATCATGAATCTGTTTATCAGAAGCACGATCTATGTTCCATTTATAGATATCTCCACCACTATAATGATTTTGGATGATTGAATCATTTTCTTCATACAAAATATCTACAGGAGTCAGTCTTTTATAATAATATTTTGTCAAGCTTGGTTTATTATACTTGACAGGTTGTATTGTATTATGGCCCTTACCATAATTGATACCTTTGATATTCTCATGAACATCATCATGATTTCTAAAAGATCTTTCTATTTTTTCAATCAAAATTGGATTAATATCTTCCTCTCCATCTTCTATCTGATTATATAAAGATTCTTAATGAATTTCTTCTTCTGAAATATCAGAAGTTGGCTGAAAACTATAGCCGGGATTTCCAAGAACCTGTAATTTAGGTTCTTCTTTAAATATATTTCTTGCATGAGCTATTAGCTCTTTCAGCTATTTTTCTTCTGCATTAATAGTATGCAGATTTGTTTTTCTAAACTAAGCAATCATCTCAGTAATGTCTTCTTTTGTAACTTTAGGAGCCTTATACACTTTTTATCCTTCAATATTAGTAGGAGGTTTCAAAGGTATATTTTTTGTTTCTTTTAACGACGGTAAATCAGATAAATCTAAATTCTTTAGTACACTAAACTTACGTAATAAAGATTCTAACACTAATTCTATTTGAGTCAGTTGTTTACCCATTATTTGGATAAATATGTTAGTAAAATTATTTTTTTACTAACTTTTGAAATTCTAAAATCATTTCTTCTTTACTCTCAACTACTTTGAGAAAAGAAGCAGCTTCAATTTGTTCAGTCATATTTTTAACTGAGAATCTTATTGATTCATTCGGAGGATAAGCAGATTTTATCTTGGTTCCAACTGATCCCATATTAAGAATCCAATTTTTTTCTTCTAACACATTTATTTGTGTTATTTCAGAAGAAATATAAAATTCGATAAACCATTCTCTAAATGGTTTAATCGTACTTGTAGCACTAACTAAGGTGATTATAGTAATCCTTATGTCTTTTCATTTCTTCTGTAGAATAGTTTTTTTTTTAAATTCACTATCATCATAGTATATCTGATCAAGTATGTTTCTAATATCTGGATTTTTAGATAAATCATCAGAAATAACCATAATATAAACATCCTTAAAATCTGATTCAAATAGATTAGAATCATCCGCATAATATTTTGGTTGTGCGCTGCTCTAGAGCAAGTTATGTACACAGAGATAGATCAGATTGTCCAAACTCAAGATGGTGAAGTGGAAGTGATATTTACGGTCTCTATGATAAGAACTAGACTTTCTTTTCTAGTAGTTCCTGGAACTACTAGAAAAAGAAAGTCTAGTTTTATCTTGAGGAGTAAATCTCACTTCCACTTCACCATCTTGAGTTTGGACAATCTGATCTATCTCTGTGTCCATAATTGCTCTAGGAGGCACAACCAGATTTAAAGTCCATTCTTTAGGAAAGTTTATTTCATCACACTTGATTATCCTATTATTATCAATCTTTAATGTTAACAGATTTATTTCAATCAAAGTAGTCTTTCCAGGCTTGGTAATATGCTTTGCCTTAGGAGCACAAGTAGTCATTATCTTGTAATAAATTCTATAGATTATTGTTATAGTCTCAGAACCTGGTAAAAAATTATAACCATTGGTTTTGAGATTCAAATTAACATATTCTAGAATATTAATATCAGTTAAAGATAAGGTCAAGTTAGGATAAACATTAAAATAGACTGGTCCATGGCAAATGCTAGTTTGCATAACTCCTATGAGGGATTGACTCCAATCTAAACATCTTTCATCTCGAAGAGATGTCATAATGGATGCTTTTAAACCTTGTAGAGTAAGAGGTTTGAAAGCAACCTAAATTAGTCCAATATGAACATAATTATATTTCTCACGATAATGACCTATGTCATCTTCACTAAGCATTTTTAGTGATTGTTCAGTATCACTAACTTGAACAGTTCTCTCCATTGTTTTGATTGCAAAGGAAGATCGAAAATCAAAGGTACCAAACTTGTATATTTTCTTTGGCTGAACTTTAGGAATGATCAATTTGTTCAATGCCTCTAATTCAGAGGAAAACTCAATATTTTGAAATTTCTTAATAGTTATGCTCTTATCAAAGTCTTCTTATTGGATCCTATTGCCAATAAATTCATTAGGAATTTGAGATTCTACTTCACTCAATATTATGACACAAGAACATCAGTAACTAAATGATATTGTCTGATATCAATGATACTAAAAGTAATTATTAAAGAAACCATTGTCTGAATTGTCTGACCAAATAAATAATAGTAAACGTTCCTCTTTGTTTGATAGTAAAAAGCTAGCTCATGGCTGTCAATGATTAATGGCCTTACTGCCATCCCGGCACAACACGCCTACGCGACTTGAGTCCTAAGACCTAGGCCAATACAACTAGATATAGATACATTCTCACAGAAAGAAAATGAAAGACTACCCTAAGCCCATTGAGACAACAATTGTACCATTATAATTACTACTAGTATAAAAGAATCATGAAATAACAAGAATTTACATGAAAATTACTATGTCATAATCTTGAGGAAGCATAATTACCTTAGCCGATCATGGCTCTGATACCAAAAGTTGAGTATCTTACAGTAAGTTAATCATTCGTCATATCATGATCCCTCAGTCTTGGAAATTGCATTATAAACGAGCTAGAATTCTAGTTCACAAGGATAAAAATTTATCTATATCCTATAATTATTGGGACTATATCGATGCCTTCTATAAAGTTTTTTACTTTAAAAATGTTAGGCAGAAGCATTCATGGTTTATCAGACTCTATCCTGATATCTTAAAGCAGGAAATACCTGCATGGTTCAACAACTGGTGGATACAAATGGGTGCCACACTTGATATCCTTCTTCTATCTCTTCAGAAGGTATTCTATGATTGGATTCAATCCTCCCTCTACTATCAAAAACCTGACGCTCTTTTTGAGGGGGAATGTACCATGTATTTCTTCGTCAAGTATAAAATTTTATACATCTTCAAATGGACAATTAAAGGTGAATATGATTCGAATAACTTTTCAATCTTGGTTAGGAAATTTCTGATTAAGTGGTGGAATAAGATTGATGAGAAAGAAAAATTGCATCAATCAAAAAATATGTTAAGGGTAATGAGATCCTTCTTGACTCTCAAATTAAGAGAGAAATTATGGAAGAAAGTCCACTAAAGAAACTTAAGGACTCATTGAGAAGAAAAAATCTTCAAATAACTGAGGACAACCTTAAGAAGAAATGTCTTTAATATATGCGCACTCAATATGAGTCCATATTTGAACTAGATGATTATTCTATGACATCTGGTGGTTCGAAAATATCGAACAAAATTAATGAATCCACTCTTGATGATGATGACATAGATCTGGCAGACTTCTACAGAAACCTTAAAAAAAGTGCTAAAGATGAAGACATCAACCTTCATAAAGTTATTGAAAACAACGACATGATTGATGAGTCAGATAACTAATAATGTTGGGGTAGCTATGTGGACGGTGGACAATAGAAGGCAACAAAGGTTAGGCAACAAAGGTTATCTCTTTATTTAGAGATAGTGCGGTATAAAAGTGAAATACTTTTACTTTATCTAAAGCAGATACTTCTTCCAACATTGAAAGAAGAAAAAAACCAAAGTCAATGCTCTGCCACTAGGGACAGTGACAGCCAGTCAGAAGCTTTCAACCTACAACTGGAGTTTTACTTGCAGATGGAGGTCATCAAGTTGAGTTGAGATCAGTCGACATTGTATTATAAATAGGGAATCTTCCCTCTTATGTAAGGTTTGCTTGTTTTAAGAGTTCAATTCCTGTATTTTTCTTCTTTCAGTTTGTATTGTATGCTACTTATTATCGTTCAATAAAATTTATCAAAATTCCACATAAATAAGTTGATTCTCATCTTCTTTATCATAGCCCTCATCCAGGTTGGCTCAAATTTTGGTATCAGAGCCAGGTTCAGACTTTGATCGAAGAGTACCAGAGAAACCACAAATAATAAATACGTAATATCTTGAACTATGCAAGAAAGAAATCCAAGATCTATTGGATAAGAAATTAATCAAAAAATCATACTCCCCATGGAGTTGTACAATATTTTATGTTAATAATAATGCTGAAAGGGAACGAGGTGTCCCTAGATTAGTGATTAATTATAAATCATTGAATAAGGTACTAAGATGGATTAGATATCCAATCCCTAATAAAAGGGATCTTCTTAATAGAATTGTAAAAGCCAAATTTTACTCTAAATTTGACCTAAAATCAGGTTATTGGCAGATACAAATTAACGAAAAGGATAGGTACAAGACTGTCTTTACCGTTCCTTTTGGCCATTATGAATGGAATGTCCTAACATTCGGTTTGAAGAATGCTCCTTCTAAATTTCATAATATCATGAATAAAATATTCATTCAGCATTCTAGTTTATTTCGCCTTTATATATATATATATATATATATATATATATATATATATATATATATATATATATATAAAACTAATAAGAGACATATGTAGCCTTGTATATATGACTCATACATATACTCATTTAGTCAGATAAAAAATTTAACTATTTATTACATAGATAAACCTATATAATGATCATACAAAACATATTTATTTAAAATAGATTATTTAAGTAACATTTTCAAGGCTTATGTATATAACTATATAAGTGAAATATTATACTATATGATTTATTAATCAGTACTTAACTACATATATATTAATCCTAGAGCTTCCTTATTATATTTGCATTCCTCACCGATTAGTTGGGTTATTCCCTGAGGTTGCTAATACACAACACTCTCCTTCCAACAACAACCCATGTATATACGCAACTATGAACCCGCATAGTAAGGTTTTATATTACCACTCCACACAATCTAAACCAAAGAGATTCGTAAGCAACAAAGGAAGGTGGAGATCAATACTAGAAGCCAAGGGGAAAGCGATTCAGGAATGTTTGAGTGGAACGGCTCTAGTCGTGCAGAGAGGGTTCTGGGGATTCTAGGCGGTGAGTAATTGGGGGCGGTGATGACGAAGTCAACTTGCCAAACCAAACTCGACGACTCGACGAGGGACGTTGTTTCCGACGACATTCGGCAGCGATGACTCACTGGTCCGTTCGAGGCGCAGTCGGTTCGTCGTATGGAAGTGCACGTGACTCCAGCGTCGAGTTCTGATGGTTAGCCAAAGATGCGGGAGGCTAGGCTCACGTCTATGGCAACGATGAGGCCGATACATAGAGCTTGGGAACGATCTACCTAAGCTTGGTTCCTCAATGGCTCAGGAGGGGGTTGTCTGTCGTGGGGATCTCCAGCAGTGCGATCAAGACGGACGACATGTGTTGGAATAGGTCCGGTTAGGCCAGATGTTATGCACCGGCGGGCACTCGGCTGAACCTGCGGCTCGGTGCATCGAATGCACATATATGCACGGCCTCTATTCGAGCGCGGTTGATGCGGTCATCCTCGAATCGAGTCGGTCGGCCTTCCCGCACAGCTGGAGAAGGATGACCATGGAAGAGAGTGAGGGGCTGAGATATGAGGGGAAGAAAGAGATGTGCATGATGCTGGTGGTATTGCTTTCTTCTGGTGAGGTTGTGAATGATGGTGAGGGAAATATGTCGGAAGGTGAGAGGAGATGGATCATGTAGAAAAATAAAAAAAGGTATGGAGGAGGAGAGTATAACTTTAAGGCTAGGGTTTGATTTGTTTATGTGGTGATGCTCTAAATAGTATATATATATATATATATATATATATATATATATATATATATATATATATATATATATATATATATATATAGAGGGAAGAGGGAAGGAAGAAAGGAAATGGTTTAGGTTTGATAGTGGGCCGGGTATGCTGGCGAATTCATTGGTTTACTTAGCATCGTGGCTTGAAGCACCAAAGTAGGAAATTTGCATAAGATAACTTGTGTTTTGTTTTTTTACTTACAGGCATAACGCACGGAGCCCGACGTAAGATTTTAGAACTTTTGTGCACACTGTATTGCATGATTTTGGGTCCACTGTCCCCCAACTCCTACCATTTATAATTAATGGAAGAAATAATACGCCTCTGTGGCTCGATCCACTAACCTCCTGCCACCTAGTCGGGGTCTTATACCTCTACTCGGTAACTACAAGAGTCACTCGAGTTCGGTTATGTGAATGTCTAAGGAGATGCCATGCTATCTTAGCAAAAATTGGTTGTATACATACCAATGATATGCTGCGTTATATTCTTTGGGAGTTTGTGTATATGGGCCAAGTTTGATCAAGGGTCTAATAAAAATAATTATTAACTATACGGTCTTCAAATAAGAAAGAACAATCATCGCTAATTAATTCTAATACTAATATTACTACAAGATAAATTTTATGTATCAACCATTCACTTGGAATAAAATAGAAATAGGCAGAAATTTAATTTCAAACAAATAAATAAAAATGAATAATTTTGGGAGGGGTATTACAATAACCATATGAGTGAGACCTAATGTACAAACTATCTAATCCGACCAAATTAACCAAGTTTGCATCATCGATCTAAACCCATAATTTCTTGCACAGCTCAAATCCCGTTAATCGATTCAAACCAAGAAGCCAACACAATGCCTCCATTTGGAGTGAGGCAATATACCAAACACATATCTCTGCATGATTCCTCCATATTAATCCAAGTACAATCATGCATTTCGAGCCAATAAACCCGTCCAATACATCGTACGAAACGGGATATTACACTCAAAGGTAAACTTAGCGGACAATTATTAGGGTGAGGCCCTCAACACTGCTCTTATGTTATTAATTTGTCCCTTAATGCTCATTTGCAGGGTGATGTTCTTGACAAAGTATGGTACAAGGAGCTCTCATATGTCCCTTAAAGCCTTCATGCATGTACGAAGGATGAGAGGTCCAAACTTGAGTCGAAGATAAGCAATGTATCTTTGTTGGCTATGGTCGAGTAAGTTTGGGTATAGATTCTACGACCCAATGGAAAGAAATTATCTATTGAAGTAGGGATGTGGTATTCGTTAAGGACCAGAACATGACCAATACTTAGTTCTAAGTTGCCTTTTGAGGCTAAGGATTTGCATGAGTTAGTGTCATCGTGCTTTGAGTTATTTTCAGAGAACAATACAGATAATCTAGTTATGGGAGGGCCAGTACATGAAGTTGCTCTTAACCTTGGTCATTAGCCTGCTAATGGGGTGACCCTCAAAAGTAGTTTCTGAAAGGGATCGGCCAGCACCAGCGGTTTCGTTAAGAAGGAGTACGAGAAATCATCAACCATCTACGAGGTACTCGCCAGATGAGTACGTATTATTTACTGGAGGAAAAAACCCTAATAGCTTCGCAGAGGCAATAGAAGATGAACCCAGGTATGAGTAAATACATGCAATGCAAAAGGAGATGAGTTTCTTACACGAAAACTCTATTTAAAGCTGGTGCAATTGCCAAAGGGTAAGAAGGCTTTAAAGAATCAATGGATGCTTAGAGTGAAGCGGACAGAAGATGCTACTTGTCTTCGATACAAAGCGAGGTTGATAGTCAAAGGCTGCAAATAATAGAAGGGTACGAACTTTGATAAAATCTTCTCGTTGGTTGTCAAGTTGTCGTATATCAGTAAGATGCTAGATTTAGCAGTCAGTTTCAATTTAGAGATTAAGTAGATGGATGTCAAGACGATATTTCTACATAGTGATTTAGAGAAGAAATTAAATATAGATCACCCTGAGGGATTCTATGAGAATGGCAAGTTATATTTGGTCTGTCGATTGAAGAAGAGTCTATATGGTCGAAAGCAGGCTCCATAGCAATGGTACAGAAAGTTTGAGCCATTTATAGTAGAGCATGGTTATACATGTACGACATTGGACCATTATGCATTTGTAAAGTATTTTTCCAAGGATGATTTTATAATTTTACTGCTCTATGTGGATGATATGCTATTGGTAGGATGGAATGGCACCAGGATAGCGGAGTTGAAATCTCTAATTTTGCTCGATATTCTCTATGAAGGATTTGGGCACAACAAAAACCACTTTTGGGATGGAGATAAGTCGAGAAAGAGCCTAAATTGCTTTCGTTGTCCCAAGAAAAGTACATTCACTGAGTACTTCAGCATTTCGGGATGGACGGATCGAAGAAAGTGAGCAGCCTACTTTAACTTCACTGCGGATCAATATCCATCAAACTAGGATAAAAATTAAGATATGGAGCGAGTTTCATATGCGTCAGTAATGGAAATTTTATGTATGTCATAGTGTGTACAAGGCCAGATATTACCCATGCAGTTGGTATGGTTAACAAGTATTTTTCCAATCTAGAAAGGATATATTGGAGGACAGTCAAAATGGATTCTTCGATATCTTCGGGCTACTGTTGATTAGAATATTTTATTTGAATGAGCCAAAGCCGATTGGGTACACCGATGTTGATATGGCTAGGAATATGGATACAAGGATATCGACTTTGGTCTATGTTATGATGTTTATCGGTGAGGCAGTTTTATGGCAGTCATGGTTGCAAAAGTGTATTTTCATGTCTACGACAGAGGTAGAGTTCATTACATTATGGATGCTTAAGCAAGAACAATATATTTTACTTTAGGATATCCAAAGTGATATTCACCTTAGAAAGAAGCCAATATTTTATAGTCGATCCAAGTATATTATAACTCGGTACGACTACATACGAGATATGTTAGAGGTGATGGACATGACGCTTGAGAAGGTTCATACATAGGACAGTGGATCTGATATACTCATGAAAATTCTACCAAAGGTAAATTTTAAGTAATGTATGAGGATTATTGGAATGACGAGCTCCTCCACCTAGTTGGGAAGGAAAAAAGGTATTGGTATTGGGTGGGGTTCCCAACTTGTGTAGAGAACACCCAGAGTGTGACGAATGCCATCATTGTGTCGAAGAAGCTCAGGAAAATGAATGTGACAAATGTGGCACGTTTGAGTATGTGTCAAGATACTAGAAAAAGTAGTATCAATGTCGACGGAATACTATTGTCGGTGTACCATCAGTATACCGCTATCGATGTACCATCGGTATACTAGTAAAATATAGTTTTGTTTACATAATGGTTATAACCTTAAATTTTCATATCCCTAATCGGCAAAATCAAAAGTCAAAACTGGGTGTCATACCGTATGTCTAAATTGTACTTATATAAGGCAAGAATAAATATGGTAGATAAAAACATCTCAAAAAATAAAGTCATTATTCAAGGTATGTGATGGGCCGGGCGGTCCGGAACCCGGCTCGGGTCCAGCCCGATCAACGCTGGTCTGGGTTGGCCCGGGCCCGGTCAACGAGCCAGCCTGGCCCAACCCGTCCCACAACTTATACGGGTTCGGGATGGGTCCAGAAAATTGTCCCGATAGCCCAGCCCTGCCCGTCCCGGTTGGAAAACCGATCCTAACACAAAAACTCGATCGACTCTGCTTGGACAGGCCCGATCGGTTACCCAGTCTATGCCCGAATGAACCGGGTCCCCCCATTCAAATAATATACACAAAAAATAAAATTGTACACATAGATGGGGGGAATCGAACCCATGAAATCTCTAAAAAAAGTGTGACCTTTATAGTTTCTCCAAGTAACCACTTAATCTATTTTATTATGTGTTATAAATGAATATAAATGCAGTATACATAGTATTATTTATTTATTTTTTAAAATTGGTCGGCTCGTGGGTCAGGTCCGACCCATCCCAAAGCTACCCGGGTCTGGGTCCGGGCTGGGTTTACCCTTCTTCCTTTAGGTCTGGGCCAGCCCAGCCCAACCTGCTTCTGTCACGACCCGCACCCGGTGTAGGGATGCAAGTCGGGAACAACGCCAACCTATGCCGCAGCATCGGCGGTAGAACGCTGTCTTGGTCAACTATACTATCTAATTATCTCACCATAAAGCATAAACCTCCAATAATATCTCAACTCCAAGATGAGAGTATAATCAACTTAGTTCAACACAATACTCAATCATATTACTATGGCACGAGAAGATATCAAAAAAGTTTAACATAACTATGCAGTTAATATAACAACAACAAATAGAAATAATATCCAAACACAAATATATGCCGGAAACAAATTCGGTACCAAAATGCTAAAGAGAACTAACTATGCTAACTAGTGAACCCGGTTAAATCTCTCGACAGTCACTCCAGAACTAGTGGGTCCAAGTCTACACCATCTATAGGCTGAGGTCCGTAGTATGTCGGACACCAATCTCCTGGATCCTCTGAAAAATATTTTCCAGTCAGGAATGGAGCGAAGTACAACCCAATAGCAGTTCCAATTAATTGACAAAAACTATAAAGCAGTAAAATAGAAGATGCTATATACGATGAGGATATAACTGATAATCAATGTAAAACCCCCTTCCTAGAAAATCGTATATACCCTTTTATTTATTTATTATTAATTAAATTATAGTAATTAGGTCCAAATAGGAGAAATAGATTTTTTATAATTTTTATGTTAGGTGTTCGGGCACTTAGAGGACTTATGGAACCATCAGGAATTTTTCGGAATTTATTCCATGTAGGAGACCCCTTGAGCAGTTGCTAGCCTAACGATGTGCAATACCCTATTCTATAAATTTTCTTATGTGTGAATATATATATATATATATATATATATATATATATATATATATATATATATATATATATATATATATATATATATTTAAAGAAAGAAAAGAATTAAATAAGTATAAGAATAATAATCATACTAATAATATTAATAATATGCTTAGTATACTTAAAGCTCTCAGGGGGCTTTGCATTCCTTAGCAAAACTTTGCTAATTCCCTAGCAATTTGCCTTAGCCAACTTGCTAGCCTTCAGCCGTAGCATGACCCGCCCACTTCAATTAGCAAGTTGCTACAAAACCCGTTTTGCACCAGCGGCATACCCAAACCCGCCCCACTTCACGCGGCCTTGCCCGCGGATCCGCTCTTTCCACCCCCTCTCTCTCCTAATATATATAGTATATATATATATAATAGCTCTCTAAAACCCTAACCTAGAAACTCCAGACTTCCTTTTCCCATCTAGAGCCGTCACCGCAGCCTGAGAAGCCTCCCCAAGCCATCCAACCATCCCGTCGACGCCGACATCGCGAACTGCAGTTTCCCACTCGAGGCACCTTCGCTCCGGCGTGATTTTCCGTCGACTCGCTCGACCAAACGCTATTTCGTTTTCATAGGTATGATCTTCCCTTAACCCTATCCAATACTTTTTTTATAGTCAACCTCGGATAACGTGTGTCCCTAGGTGAAAAATAGCGCCCAAGTCAGCGCGAGCAGACAGAATTCTGCAATCGCAGAATTCCAGAATGACCACCCATATTGCCGATTTTGTATCTCCCACCACAGAGATCCGAATTTGGTGATTCTTTTTGATACCTGTAGATTACATGACCTAGTTTATTTTCTGTATAATAACTTTGTGCTATTAGTTGCTGTGGGCAAAATTGTATTTATCACAAAACTGTGCGCACCCACTTTTTTCGGTTTTCTAAAAGTTGGAGATCGGAGCGCGCCCCGCCAAACGGGACCGCCCCGCCGTGTGCCAAGTATACCGAATGGTGCACGCAGCATAATCGGACCCGTGAAAATTCGTGGGGACTGATTTGGATGCGTGTGCGCGCCGAAATCAGGCCATATCCGCGAACACGTTCCGTATCACCACTTTTGTGGAACTCGCGCGTATTTTGTGCACACTTGTCAGATTGCGACAAAACTTGTGCCACTGGACTCGTGGTAACACGCTGGTCCTGTGACCCAATTTTCACGCATTTCTGAGACGGTTGACCAGATCGCCAATTGGCGGGCCCCACAGTTGACTTTTGGACCAAATTATGTTCGGCTCATCGGAATCCAAATTTGGACATACCGTTGGGATCGTATTGACATTTAGAATTGTTTGACCCATAGTTTGTCCCATTTAGAGACTGTTACCCTCGGCACGATTTTCGGTGCAAAGTGGGCCACACGTAGAACTCGCTTTGGCCCGGAAATGACCTTTTTGCCCCTGTGTCCAAATTGGACGTAAGGTTAGGCATTTCTAGCAGTTTGACATCTTCTGAGACTGTTGGTGATATTTATTACAGCTTTCGGAGTAGTACCTACCGGATCCACCGATACTAGGACGATAGTTGATATTCAAACATCAGGCAAGTGTACCTTGCCAAACCTGCAGCTTTGCTATTTATTTCCTTGACTTAGTTATACATTAGTGGGCAAGTGTACCTTGCCATCTCTGCAGTATTGTTACCTAGTTTTTTTACTTCATATATTTACTGTGCATGCTTAACCTAGGACCGTTTGACATACTTAGCGTCCGATTATCAGTCGGGTGCCCACATCGTACGCGGTGTTGGGTAATGTCATTTAGATATGGACATACGTGACACTTTATATTCTCGTACTTGTCTTACCAAGTACACTTTGACCCAGGACACAGGACACTGATCATGAGACAGGATCTTCCCGAGATATTCGTGGTAATTCTGTATAGGATACAGGACTTGACCTAGATTCTATATTCTATATACATTATGACTTGTGCATTAGATATGACTCCGCTGACATGGACGTGAGACGTTATGTTCATGATTTGCGTGGTTACATTGGGTGGGGAGAGACACACAGACTACAGGCTGATCATATATATACACCCCTACTACTGTGAGGCCCAAGACTCTGAAGCCCGAGCTTGGCCCATTACTCATTATTACTGCTGCTACCGGCTCCCCTACACAGAGCTTGTAGTATGCTTCAGCCTGAGCTCTAGTGCTGCTCTCATCTTGCATATCACTTAGCTGGTTATTTTAGTATTCCCTTATTGTTCCATCTATTGCTGGATAGATTCACAGGCTACAGGTTGATATTATTATGTCGGCTACTCAGTCTCCCACTGAGCTAGACCACCTCATGATACCCCTGCTACAGGCTCCCCTACACAGAGCTTGTAGATGTTCAACCTGAGTACTATTGATATTCTCTCTTGCATTTATACAGATGTTACATACTTACCCTGCTTATCTCATTATTGCTGCACTGTTTATATTCTGGCTTGTATTATTTTCTGTACCTTGCTATGTCCCCTGAGGACCTGGATATGGATTTTGTCCCGAGATTTTGCAGACCAGGTTTACCCCAAGGTTTACGGGACCGCAGCAGGAGGAGCCGTACCACCATCTGAGGACGAGGTCTTAGCTGAAGACTTCTCTTGAGCATCCATGTTCATGCTCAGCTTTTATTATTTATTTCAGTCTTTTATATTCTGGTCTGTTGAACCATTGTACTAGATATTTATCGGGTTATTCCCCGAAGTACTTTGTGAGACTAGCTGATGATTTACATTCCTTATTTATTCTGTGGATCATATTTTTATCTTGTGTGGATGAGATTAGTTGTTCCATGATTGTCGTAGATTTGTCTTACAGCTTAAGTATGCCCTGATGGATCCATTAAATTGGGTTTGTCCATCGATGCGTACTGCTGGCCATTGCCACGTATCTAGTCCCACGGTATTTTAGGACTGGGGCGTGACATGGTTTTTGTGGTGGCCCATGCAGGTCTACGACTAAATTATTCGGTTTCAACTTAGGGACCTAACCAGCCTGCCCTAAGGATAGAATAAGTTCTAGGATCTCATCCATTATTTAACCCATTGTTGAACTCTATATCGAACTCGAAATTGTTACTTGAACTGCATCCTGTATTGATTCCTATGAGCTTCTTACAGTTTATCTTTTGGTTGCAGAGAAATGGATCCCAGGAACGGAGACGAGATTCTATTGGATACGCCACACGACGCTGTGGTTACTTATATTGACGGAGTGACCCCAGGGAATGGAGGACAAGCCTCGCAGAGCGATCAAACCAGTCAGCCTAATCCAAGGTTTCGGAGAGATGACATCCCACCTCCACCACAGTTCACTCCCCATATGCCAGCTTTCCCGCCAGGACAAGCCATGGACGGGCAACAGATATTCCAGATAATGTATGCTATGATGCAAGCACAGTAACAGATTCAGCAAGAAGCACAACGTCAGGAGGCCGAGAATCTGAGAACCAGCCTGGTATCCGCATTGGAGCAGGCAAATCCACCAGCGAGGCGATCGGCGACGGGATCTATCACCGACTTCCGTCAGCTCAAGCCTCGTACCTTTTCTGGTAAAGAGGGACCAACAGAAGTTCATAAATGGCTCATAAATATTCAGCATCAGTTGGAAGCCGCAGAACTTCCGAGAGAGAAGTGGATGACTGCAGTCAGAATGCAGTTAACGGAGAATGCACATCACTGGTTGTTAGCAGAGGAGATGAGGCTCGGGCAGGACCGAGTCACCTGGGAAGAGTTCTCCAGACTCTTCAAAGAAATGTACATTCCGGCAGTTGCACGATCAGAGCTCAGAGACAAGTTCCACCGCCTTATCCAAGGCAGCATGACAGTGGAGGAATACAACGCGGAGTTCATACGTCTCAGTCGCTTTGCCCCAACCTTGATTTCGACCGAGGAAGAAAAAGCTGAGAAGTTCTTTGATGGACTGAAGTTCGAGCTTCAGAGATTGATTGGCTCAGTCGCACCTACATCTTATACCGACGTTCTCGCAGCAGCCCGACGCATGGAGCGCGTCACCAGAAGGGAGTCGACCCTGAAGAGGCATATCACATCAGCACCATCGAGGACAGGACATGGGAAAGCAGTGAAACAGACCCAGAGGAGTATGCCTGAGAGGACAGCGCACAGAGCCATATCTCTCCCTACTTGTCATCACTGCGGCAAGATAGGTCATATTGAGAGAGAATGCAGACGCAAGTTGGGACTCTGCCTAGCTTGCGGTTCCAACCAGCATCAGACCAGAGAGTGCACCGAGCGCAGAGAGGGAGCACCGAGATTAACTTTGCCTGCACCGCGACCAGTTTACCCAGCAGTAGGAGCACCGCAGACAGGAGTTGGTGGAGTCAGACCACCAGCCCCAGGAGGGAACCAGCAGAGACCACCCCTGGCACCACAGGCAGCTCTGTTTCAGCAGGCTCAGCAGCAGCGAGGCCAAGTTCAAGGACGAGGCCAGGCATTCACATTAGCTGTTGAGGAAGAGGCTACAGCAGGCGAGGTCATCGCAGGTACTATTTTAGTAGCTTTATTACCAGCTATGGCATTATTTGATTCTGGAGCATCGCATTCATTTATAGCAGCTAGCTTTGTAGCCATCCATAGAGTAGCTACCGCACCCCTTCCGAAAATGAAGAGAATTCTTACGGGAGGCAGAATTATTCCGGTTAGCGACATCTGTAGATCATGTTCTATAGTAGTTTGTGGCCGAGAGATGCGAGCGCAGTTTTTGATATTTTCTATGCCGGATTATGATGTCGTACTTGGTATGGACTGGTTAAGTCAGTACCATGCGACTCTTGATTGCCGACTTGGGTGGGTTATATTTAGACCGCCTGGACATCCAGAATTTGAGTTTTTTCGAGGAGCAGTAGAGCAAGGAGCTCAGCCTACTCTTAGGGTACTATCTGTAGAAGGGGAGACAGGTTACCCAAGAGTCATATCAGAATTTGTGGATGTATTTCTCGATGATCTTCCAGGTTTATCGTCTGATCGGGAAATAGAATTCACAATAGACTTAACTCCAGGAGCAGAGCCAATCACTTCAACAGTTTATCGGCTAGCACCCAAGGAGTTAGTGGAGTTGAAAGCACAGGTTGATGATCTTTTGGAGAAGGGTTTCATTCGGCCCAGTGTTTCACCTTGGGGAGCACTCATATTATTTGTGCCAAAAAAGGATGGAACAGTACGGTTATGTATTGATTACCGGGCACTGAATGCTGTGACCATCAAGAACAGGTATCCCTTACCACGTATTGATGATTTATTCGATCAGTTGAGTGGTGCAAGGGTATTTTCGAAGATTGACCTTCGATCCGGCTATCATCAGATCAAAGTAAGGAAGGAAGACATACCGAAGACAGCTTTCAGGACCAAGTATGGGCATTATGAGTTCTTGGTGATGCCGTTTGGTTTAACCAATGCGCCAGCAGTATTTATGAGCTTAATGAACAGAGTCTTTCATCAGTTCTTGGATAAATTCGTGGTGGTGTTCATTGACGACATTTTCATATATTCCAAGAGCCTTGAAGAGCACGAGGAGCATCTCTGAATCGTGTTAGAGACCTTGAGACAGGAGAAGTTATATGCCAAGCTTAGTAAGTGTGAGTTCTGTATGGACAAAGTGCCTTTCTTGGGACACATCATATCAGGAGAAGGACTTTCAGTAGATCTAGAGAAAGTTGCGGCAATAGAGACTTGGCCTACACCCACATCAGTTGCAGAGGTGAGAAATTTTCTCGGGCTTGCGGGATATTACCGAAAGTTTGTAGAAAATTTCTCGAGGATTGCAGAACCGATGACGAAGCTGACACGCAAGGACCAGGAGTTTATATGGACAGAAGACTGCCAGAAGGCCTTCGAAGAGCTGAAGAGAAGATTAACAACAGCACCTGTCTTGACTCTTCCTTCAGGGTCAGGAGGTTTTGTAGTTTACAGTGATGCATCGGGTAGCGAACTGGGATGTGTTTTGATGCAACATGGCAAGGTCATTGCTTATGCGTCGAGACAGCTGAAGGTTCACGAGAAGAACTATCCAACATACGATCTGGAGTTAGCAGCAGTTATTTTTGCATTGAAGATTTGGAGGCACTACCTTTATGGGGAGAAAGTAGACATCTTTACAGATCACAAAAGTCTGAAGTATGTGTATACTCAGAAGGAACTTAACATGAGGCAGAGACGCTGGCTGGAATTGATGGTAGATTTTGACATCGATCTGCAGTATCATCCGGAAAAGGCGAATGTTGTTGCAGATGCGCTTAGTAGGAAGCCTACGGCTTATTTCTTGACGATGCAGCCCGAGTTATTGAAGGATCTACAGGAGCTTCAGATAGAGGTTGTCTTACTGGGACAGAATGGCTTGATGGCTAATCTTGAGATTCATTCATCACTCGTGGAGAAGATTAAAGAGGCATTGCCCACCGATGCTAGATTCCGAAGACTCAAAAAGAGGACAGAAGCGGGCATACAGACAGGACTTCGCATTCACGAAGACGGGACATTGAGATTCGGAAATCTCCTGTATGTTCCGAATGGAGAATTGAGACAGGAGTTAATGACGGAAGCACATAGCTCTATGTACTCTGTTCACCCAGGAGGAACCAAGATGTACCAAGACTTGAGACAGTATTACTGGTGGCACAGAATGAAGAGGGAGATTGCAAGATTTGTGGCCAAATGCTTAGTCTGCCAGCAAGTAAAGGCCGAGCACCAGAGGACAGCAGGATTATTGTAACCACTTTCGATTCCAGAGTGAAAGTGGGAGCACATCACTATGGACTTCATCACGGGTTTTTCCAAGAGTCCAAGTGGGAGAGATGCAGTGTGGGTAATAGTGGACCGACTCACCAAGTCAGCCCATTTTATACCTTTTAGAGTGGGTCAGTCTACAGAAGCTTTAGCTGATTTATATATGAGGCAGATCGTGAGATTGCATGGCATACCAGTCAGCATTGTATCGGACAGGGATTCGCGCTTCACATCGCACTTTTGGAGGAGCATGCAAGAGAGTCTTGGTACTCGTCTGAAGTTCAGTATATCTTACCACCCGCAGACAGATGGGCAGTCGGAGCGTACTATTCAGACCTTAGAGGATATGTTGAGGGCTTGCATGTTAGACTTTGAAGGATCATAGGAGGACCACCTACATCTTGTAGAGTTTTCTTACAACAATAGCTATCAAACGAGTATTCAGATGGCTCCGTTTGAAGCATTGTATGGAAGAAAATATAGGTCTCCTGTGTGTTGGAGTGACGTGGGAGAACGTCAGATTCTGGGACCCGAGTTGGTGGTCAACACCGTAGAGACAGTCAAGAAGATTCAGGGACACTTGCGAGCAGCGCAAGACAGGCAGAAGCAGTGGGCAGACCTTCATCGTCGACCCTTGGAGTTCAAAGAGGGCGATCACGTCTTCTTGAGGATATCACCGACCAGAGGCACCATCCGATTCGGAGTGTGTGGCAAGTTGAGTCCAAGGTATATTGGACCATTTGACGTGCTCGAGAGAGTTGGAGAGGTGGCATATCGACTTGCGCTACCACCTTCACTGGAGGGAATATATGACGTATTCCATGTGTCGCAGCTCAGGCGATATGTGGCAGACAGCAGTCATATCCTCGACCATTCAGAGATCACCATTGGGCCGAGCTTGTCATACCAAGAGCAACCCGCGGGAATCCTTGATCGTCGAGAGAAGGTATTGAGGAACCAGTCTATTCCCTTGGTTCGCGTAGCATGGAGGCATGGCGCGCCAGGAGAATCAACTTGGGAGCGCGAGGACGACATGCGCAAGCATTTTCCGAACCTATTCGCAGACCAAGGTATGAATTTATATTATTAATTTATATCTTATACCATCCTTGTATTCTATCGTGGCTTAATTTTAATTTCGAGGACGAATTTTTTACAAGTTGGGTAGAATGTAAAACCCCCTTCCTAGAAAATCGTATATACCCTTTTATTTATTTATTATTAATTAAATTATAGTAATTAGGTCCAAATAGGAGAAATAGATTTTTTATAATTTTTACGTTAGGTGTTCGGGCACTTAGAGGACTTATGGAACCATCAGAAATTTTTCAGAATTTATTCCATGTAGGAGACCCCTTGAGCAGTTGCTAGCCTAACGATGTGCAATATCCTATTCTATAAATTTTCTTATGTGTGAATATATATATATGTATATATACAAATATATATATATATGTATATATATATATATATTTAAAGAAAGAAAAGAATTAAATAAGTATAAGAATAATAATCATACTAATAATATGCTTCGTATACTTAAAGCTCTCAGGGGGCTTTGCATTCCTTAGCAAAACTTTGCTAATTCTCTAGCAATTTGCCTCAGCCAACTTGCTAGCCGTCAGCCGAAGCATGACCCGCCCACTTCAATTAGCAAGTTGCTACAAAATCCGTTTTGCACCAGCGGCATACCCAAACCCGCCCCACTTCACGCGGCCTTGCCCGCGGATCCGCTCTTTCCACCCCCTCTCTCTCCTAATATATATAGTATATATATATAATAGCTCTCTAAAACCCTAACCTAGAAACTCCAGACTTCCTCTTCCCATCTAGAGCCGTCACCGCAGCCTGAGAAGCCTCCCCAAGCCATCCAACCATCCCGTCGACGCCGACATCGCGAACTGCAGTTTTCCACTCGAGGCACCTTCGCTCCGGCGTGATTCCTCGTCGACTCGCTCGACCAAACGCTGTTCCATTTTTATAGGTATGATCTTCCCTTAACCCTCTCCAATACTTGTTTTATAGTCAACCTCGGATAACGTGTGCCCCTAGGTAAAAATAGCGCCCAAGTCAGCGCGAGCAGACAGAATTCTGCAATCGCAGAATTCCAGAATGACCACCCATATTGCCGATTTCGTATCTCCCACCACAGAGATCCGAATTCGGTGATTCTTTTTGATAACTGTAGATTACATGACCTAGTTTATTTTCTGTATAATAACTTTGTGCTATTAGTTGCTGTGGGCAAAATTGTATTCGTCACAAAACTGTACGCACCCACTTTTTCCGATTTTCTAAAAGTTGGAGATCGGAGCGCGCCCCACCAAACGGGACCGCCCCGCCGTGTGCCAAGTGTACCGAATGGTGCACGCAGCATAATCGGACCCATAAAAATTCGTGGGGACTGATTTGGACGCGTGTGCGCGCCGGAATCAGGCCGTATCCGCGAGCACGTTTCGTGTCGCCACTTTTGTGGAACTCGTGCATATTTTGTGCACGCTTGTCAGATTATGACAAAACTTGTGCCACTGGACTCGTGGTAACACGCTGGTCCTGTGACCCAATTTTTACGCATTTCTGAGACGGTTGACCAGATCGCCAATTGGCGGGTCCCACAGTTGACTTTTGGACCAAATTATGTTCGGCTCATCGGAATCCAAATTTGGACATACCGTTGGGATCGTATTGACATTTAGAATTGTTTGACCCATAGTTTGTCCCATTTAGAGACTGTTACCCTCGGCATGCTTTTCGGTGCAAAGTGGGCCACACGTGGAACTCGCTTTGGCCCGGAAATGACCTTTTTGCCCCTGTGTCCAAATTGGACGTAAGGTCAGGCATTTCTAGCAGTTTGACATCTTTTGAGACTGTTGGTGATATTTATTATAGCTTTCGGAGTAGTACCTACCGGATCCACCGATACCAGGACGACAGTTGATATTCAAACATCAGGCAAGTGTACCTTGCCAAACCTGCAGCTTTGCTATTTATTTCCTTGACTTAGTTATACATTAGTGGGCAAGTGTACCTTGCCATCTCTGCAGTATTATTACCTAGTTTTCTTACTTCATATATTTACTGTGCATGCTTAACCTAGGACCGTTTGACATACTTAGCGTCCGATTATCAGTCGGGTGCCCACATCGTACGCGGTGTTGGATAATGTCATTTAGTTATGGACATACGTGACACTTTATATTCTCGTACTTGTCTTACCAAGTACACTTTGACCCAGGACACAGGACACTGATCATGAGACAGGATCTTCCCGAGATATTCGTGGTGATTCTGTATAGGATACAGGACTTGACCTAGATTCTATATTCTATATACATTATGACTTGTGCATTAGATATGACTCCGCTGACATGGACGTGAGACGTTATGTTCATGATTTACGTGGTTACATTGGATGGGGAGAGACACACAGACTACAGGCTGATCATATATATACACCCCTACTACTGTGAGGCCCAAGACTCTGAAGCCCGAGCTTGGCCCATTACTCATTATTACTGCTGCTACCGGCTCCCCTACACAGAGCTTGTAGTATGCTTCAGCCTGAGCTCTAGTGCTGCTCTCATCTTGCATATCACTTAGCTGGTTATTTTAGTATTCCCTTATTGTTTCATCTATTGCTGGATAGATTCACAGGCTACAGGTTGATATTATTATGTCGGCTACTCAGTCTCCCGCTGAGCTAGACCACCTCATGATACCCCTGCTACAGGCTCCCCTACACAGAGCTTGTAGATGTTCAACCTGAGTACTATTGATATTCTCTCTTGCATTTATACAGATGTTACATACTTACCCTGCTTATCTCATTATTGCTGCACTGTTTATATTCTGGCTTGTATTATTTTCTGTACCTTGCTATGTCCCCTGAGAACCTGGATATGGATTTTGTCCCCAGATTTTGCAGACCAGGTTTACCCCGAGGTTTACGGGACCGCAGTAGGAGGAGCCGTACCACCATCTGAGGACGAGGTCTTAGCTGAAGACTTCTCTTGAGCATCCATGTTCATGCTCAGCTTTTATTATTTATTTCAGTCTTTTATATTCTGGTCTGTTGAACCATTGTACTAGACATTTATCGGGTTATTCCCCGAAGTACTTTGTGAGACTAGCTGATAATTTATATTCCTTATTTATTCTGTGGATCATATTTTTATCTTGTGTGGATGAGATTAGTTGTGCCATGATTGTCGTAGATTTGTCTTACGGCTTAAGTATGCCCTGATAGATCCATTAAATTGGGTTTGTCCATCGGTGCGTACTGCTGGCCATTGCCACGTATCTAGTTCCACGGTATTTTGGGACTGGGGCGTGACAATCAAGAACAATGAGAGAATAGGCAATACTAACAACAGAATATAATCAATGCGTACAAGAATAAAGGAATGAACTATAATGTCAGAATAGAACAAGGTAATCAATGAACTGAATAATGGAATCTACAATAACTATGTGATTTGAGATACTAACTAAATATGTGATCGGCCTGGGAGATTCAATGATTACACTAAGGAGCTAACTCAACCATACGTGAATTGCATGGTTAGTTAGTAGCTAATGATTACACTACTAGCCGATAGTTTCTTGATCACATATTTAATTGGTATTTCCCCCGCCCCGACTGATAGGATGGATCGAATCATGACACGTCACTAGCCAATATATCCAATATTTAATCTACAATATTCAATGTTATCCAATACCAACATGGACAGCATCCGATACCATCTCCATAATCAAGGTAATATCCCATGACTGACGATCCAATAACAATACCAATCCGTGTACCATCGTGTCAAGAATCATAAGTAACATTTCTAAATACTTGAATTATAGTGGTAATCAAATAATAGAAACTATCAGAGAATATACTCGCCTGTGGTCCAGAGCAAATGATAAAAAATGATGTCCGAACTGGTGTCACAGACCTATATATGAAATATTGCATTAATACAAGTTTTGGGGAAGAAATAAATTAAACTAGTCAATTTCTAGGTCATAAAACTATTTCTAAGTCAAAAGTCAAACTAGGTCAACTCTAAGTCAACTATGGTCAACTATGGTCAACTATAGTCAAATTATGGTCAACTACCTATTTCTATGTTGCATGAGTCTAACTCAAAGATATTGGGCTCACACACTATGAATCTAGGCCAAACAAGCTACATCTTAGGATACTAAGATACTGTATCTCAGGATACGCAAACAAGGGATAAATATAACACATATGTACATATCAAACAATATTATATATATATAATCCTAATTACAAATGCTAAATGGATACCTTGGTTTCGAACCAACTTGGTATCGCAATACTAAACCTCTATCTTGATATCAAAATCCAATACCTTGATTATCCTCCAATACCTTGATACTTACCTTGGCATCTCAAGGTAAATTCAAAACCTTATTTATACTAACTACCAAACAATAATTATAAACTACTATACATTTAATATTTATATAATACTATATACCTTATTTTTGTAGCGCCCCGTTCTCCCGGTGCGGAGACCGCGGCTAAGAAACACAAGACGGTATCGTTCGATCGGGATAGATTGAATTAAGAACTCGTCCTCGTTATGGATTTGTTTTTTCGGAATCGATTCCCATATTCAGTGGACTGCGCCCCAAGGATCGGCTTAGCGGCAGAGTCAGGAGGGACCTCTCCGCTGCTATCTTTTATTGCCTCGGTTTTCGATATCGCTTGTTGCTTTCGTGCTTTGAGTTGGTTTTGGGATTCGCTTGTTTTCCTTGAACGGTTTTGGTGGTTTTCATTATTTTCGTTCATTGACTTGCACTTCTATTCCGAGATTGGAAAGAGAAGAAGAAGTATTAATCGAGCTGTTCGTGTGCAGGTGAACGAGCAGTAGGCGGCTTGCGAGCGGAGTCATGAAGCGCCTCTTTCCTTCTTCTTTCCAAAAATCTAAGTGAGTGGCTACCAACCCGATTAGCTAGCCCTGCTTCCAAGCTTCACTCCTTTGTCCCGATCAAACGATACCAAGTAATAACTAAAAAGAAACCAAGATAAAAGAGAATAGACTTGGTACTTATGCTTGTCAATGAAACTTGTGAACGATTATATCTTTGCATGCTTGTTCGTTCGGAATGTGTTCATCAAATGCATAGATACAAGTTTAAACGTATATCCTGATGCATAAATATAACGTAGTTGCAATATAAAATGAATCATGCAATACCGCTTGTCTTGTACTCACGTAGCCTCCGGACGAATGCTTGTTAATGTAGCCTCCGGGCGAATGCTTGTCAACGTAGCCTCCGGGCGAATGATTGTTAGTGTGCGATCACGGACAACTTGTGCACAAGGTATAGTTCCTGCGGGCGGCTGCTGGGGCACTGGCACCGTTCCGGCTCCGGACGGAACTAACGTTTAGTCTCACGTACTAGGACAGGGTGGTATACGGCGCCTAACGTTCTTGCACGTAGCAAACCATCTTCGTCACAGACTAGTGTCCATTATGGCAATCAAGCCAGTGATCATCGTGTATATTTAAACCTGTTGCATACTAACTTGTGTCTTCGTGGCAGGGAAGGCATGGTAAGTATTGTGCAGGTAATTCAGACGGTCGGGTAAAATCCACCTAACGGTGGCACGTTCATTTTCAGTAAATTCAATATGCTGCTTACTCATAAATGAACTAAGGCAAGATAGAAACCCACAAAATATGCATGCTTCACTAAACAACGTGTTGATTGGTATAGTCAGGCTAGCTCGCCTTCACCAGCATGTTTCGATATGTTGACCCTCGTTGAAACAGGTTCTCCGCACCAAGGCGAACCGAGCGAGGAGCCAAAGTCGTCTACCCGATCCAGTCCAACTGTTGGCGCATCTTCACCGCGCCCCCTGAAGCATTTGAAGACGAAGCTGCAACTCTTCATACACAAATGCAGCTCCGTGGCAAAGCTATCCTCCAGCCTGGAGGTCCTTATCATTTTGAGTTTATAAAGGGATGTAATGTACAGGACTGCTATCTCATTTTGAGTCATCTCTTTTGTAAGCCGTTCGGCATATTAGCTAACTCGTTCAAGAGTTTGTAATAGATGTTCATTATCAATAAAGAGAACTTTTTTATGTTTCAAATCTGTGTTTCAATTTATCTGCGTACTCTGAATATGTGCTTGCTATGCAAATCATTAAAGCCTTGTGCGGGCGCAACTCCAGGCCCGTACGGCGGTCACGATTCGGGGGATGCCTCAAGTGATTCTACGGAATTGGGTCGTGACATAGTGGTATCAGAGCACAGATTCAAAGTTCCTTAGACTTCGTGCTGGAAAAGTTCCTTTAACGATCAATTCCTGTGCGAACTCTTGAACTCGCTAGGCCAAAATGAGATACGTTCATGCAATAAGTCCATAATACATTATGATCCTAATGTAATTTACCTTCTTTTGAAGGAATGGATCCAGCGCAATCTGCAGCGCAAACTCCGGACGAAACGCAAGGCCAAGAAAGTAGTTCGGATACTTCGGGAAGTTCAAAGAGCCAGCGAGCCGTGCCAAGCATCGATCCCGTCCAACAAATATTGCAGATGTTGGAGGCAAACCAACAAAGGGACAAGGCTCGCTATGAACGGGCCGAGAAGCGGGCGGAAGAGAGTCAGCTCAAGTTTCAAGACAATATAGAAGCACGATTCTCAGTCCAACAAAAGTAGGTAGATACCCTGCAGCAGATCGTTCACACTTTGGTATCCAACCAGTCCGCGGCAACGCCAGCGACTCCGGTGGAACAGCCCGTGCTTGAAGTAGAGACGCCGCAAATTCCAAGGGCGAGGGACGTGACTGCCTTCGACTTTGGCCACTTCAAGAAAGTCTGCAACACCCCATTCAACGGGACTGAGGACCCAGTCGTAGCTCTAGATTGGTTGGCCGAACTTGAAGATCACTTCGCTCTGCTAGAGGTCCCCGAAGAGAAGCGCGTCACCTGCGCGCAACTACAGCTCTGCCTTAACGCACACGATTGGTGGGACGTGCATCGACGATCTCTCCAATTTGATCACGGAGAGGAGGCGATCTCGTGGACGACCTTTCGTGCCGCGTTCGAAGAGGAGTTTGTACCCCCTCCAGTACAACGTCAAATGGAAAACGAGTTCGTACAACTGCGGCAAGGCAGCATGACAGTTAAGGAGTACTCCGCCGAATTCAACCGACTCTCCAAATTCGCTAGGGCCTATTTACCTGATGCAGCGAGTCGAGCTAGAAGGTTTAAAGGTGGACTACGCCCTGCCATCCATTCACACGTAGCCGTTTCTCAGTATCGTACGATGCGTGAAGTCATGAATCACGCCCTGTCGCTCGAACCACTCTATCCTCATATTGCTGCCGGCGCTGTGCATACATCCAGTCACAAACGCCAAAGTAACGAAGGAGAAAATATCGCTACAAAGCGCCGCAACAATGGTGGTCCGCAGAGAGGGCAGCTATGTCACTTCTGTAGGAGGCCAGGGCACCTGGTCAACGAATGTCGTCTGAAACAAGGATTATGCCTCATCTGTGGCGATACAAACCACAGAATTCGTGACTGCCCCAAATACTCTGCTAAACATCTCCAACGTAACATTTCCTGATGGTAGGTCCTGTTCTTAAGTTTCGGGACAAAACTTCCAATTAGTTGGATAGGATGTAGCGCCCCGTTCTCCCGGTGCGGAGACCGCGGCTAAGAAACACAAGACGGTATCGTTCGATCGGGATAGATTGAATTAAGAACTCGTCCTCGTTATGGATTTGTTTCTTCGGAATCGATTCCCATATTCAGTGGACTGCGCCCCAAGGATCGACTTAGCGGCAGAGTCAGGAGGGACCTCTCCGCTGCTATCTTTTATTACCTCGGTTTTTGATGTCGCTTGTTGCTTTCGTGCTTTGAGTTGGTTTTGGGATTCGCTTGTTTTCCTTGAACGGTTTTGATAGTTTTCATTGTTTTCGTTCATTGACTTGCACTTCTATTCCGAGATTGGAAAGAGAGGAAGAAGTATTAATCGAGCTGTTCGTGTGCAGGTGAACGAGCAGTAGGCGGCTTGCGAGCGGAGTCGTGAAGCGCCTCTTTCCTTCTTCTTTCCAAAAATCTAAGTGAGTGGCTACCAACCCGATTAGCTAGCCCTGCTTCCAAGCTTCACTCCTTTGCCCCGATCAAACGATACCAAGTAATAACTAAAAAGAAACCAAGATAAAAGAGAATAGACTTGGTACTTATGCTTGTCAATGAAACTTGTGAACGGTTATATCTTTGCATGCTTGTTCGTTCGGAATGTGTTCATCAAATGCATAGATACAAGTTTAAACGTATATCCTGATGCATAAATATAACGTAGTTGCAATGTAAAATGAATCATGCAATACCGCTTGTCTTGTACTCACGTAGCCTCCGGGCGAATGCTTGTTAACGTAGCCTCCGGGCGAATGCTTATCAACGTAGCCTCCGGGCGAATGATTGTTAGTGTGCGATCACGGACAACTTGTGCACAAGGTATAGTTCCTGCGGGCGGTTGCTGGGGCACTGGCACCGTTCCGGCTCCGGACGGAACTAACGTTTAGTCTCACGTACTAGGACAGGGTGGTATGCGGCGCCTAACGTTCTTGCACGTAGCAAACCATCTTCGTCACAGACTAGTGTCCATTATGGCAATCAAGCCAGTGATCATCGTGTATATTTAAACCTGTTGCATACTAACTTGTGTCTTCGTGGCAGGGAAGACATGGTAAGTATTGTACAGGTAATTCAGACGGTCAGGTAAAATCCACCTAACGGTGGCACATTCATTTTCAGTAAATTCAATATGCTGCTTACTCGTAAATGAACTAAGGCAAGATAGAAACCCACAAAATATGCATACTTCACTAAACAATG
Source organism: Iris macrosiphon (assembly GCA_036927795.1). Taxonomy (NCBI): domain Eukaryota; kingdom Viridiplantae; phylum Streptophyta; class Magnoliopsida; order Asparagales; family Iridaceae; genus Iris; species Iris macrosiphon. Next base: position 151,690,409 of record JAYESA010000015.1, read on the forward strand.
TGTTGATTGGTATAGTCAGGCTAGCTCGCCTTCACCAGCATGTTTCGATATGCTGACCCTCGTTGAAACAGGTTCTCCGCACCAAGGCGAACCGAGTGAGGAGCCGAAGTCGTCTACCCGATCCAGTCCAACTGTTGGCGCATCTTCACCGCGCCCCCTGAAGCATTTGAAGACGAAGCTGCAACTCTTCATACACAAATGCAGCTCCGTGGCAAAGCTATCCTCCAGCCTGGAGGTCCTTATCATTTTGAGTTTATAAAGGGATGTAATGTACAGGACTGCTATCTCATTTTGAGTCATCTCTTTTGTAAGCCGTTCGGCATATTAGCTAACTCGTTCAAGAGTTTATAATAGATGTTCATTATCAATAAAGAGAACTTTTCTATGTTTTAAATCTGTATTTTAATTTATCTGCATACTCTGAATATGTGCTTGCTATGCAAATCATTAAAGCCTTGTGCGGGCGCAACTCCAGGCCCGTACGGCGGTCACGATTCGGGGGACGCCTCAAGTGATTCTACGGAATTGGGTCGTGACAATTTTAGCCACCTTAATACCAACCCATAATTAGTTTATAACTATCCTATTACTTATGCCAATACCTACTACTCATACCTTGGTATATCTAGATACTTACCTTGGTATCTCAAGGTATTTGCCAAAATCTCATATATATACTAACTACCCATCAATAATTACATATATCAATCCAATATAACTCTAGTATGTACTAATAGAATAATACTAACTACTAACTACACACTAACTATTAATACATATATACGTATATACATACCTACAAATATATAATATATAAAAGATACTCATTACAATTGATAACTAAAATATACTAACTATTCTAATAAATTTATATGCTACAACTAAATATATATATATATATAGTATATTATAATACAAATAGCAATTAGGAACATATTTATATATATATTAATTACCATATATATATATATATATATATATATATATATATATATATATATATATATATATATATATATATATATATATATATATAACCCATCATATATATTTATACAATATATATTTAAATACATATATATAACCCATAATATATATTTATACAATATATATTTAAATACATATATATAACCCACAATATATATATTTATACAATATACATATAAAACTATATATAACTATACATACACTTATACATAGTAAATTATATAAAATACCACATAGTAACATACACACACACACATAGTAATATGTATATATAACTATACATATATGTATACATATATATAATCATACAATAATATAAATACATAACAATATATATAACCACATATAAATATATCTACTATATTATATATATATATGCTACCACTTATATATATATATATATATATATATATATATATATATATATATATATATATATATATATATATATATATATATATATATATATATATATATATAATAACTATAAATAATCTAATTACTTAATTAAACATACACATATATTATATAAAACATATACATATATTTACATTCCTAACATATATTATAACATATATATTAATGCATGTAGAAGAAAGCTACATAATATATATTCTATTAATACATATATAATACATAGATCTATGATACAATAAATACTATAATAAATATACATAATACATATATAATATATATAGATACATACACAATTATAATTCAAGAATTAAAGCACAATTAATTAGATCTACACATAAACACACAACAATTGGAGAGTATCACACCGTATACCACTAGATCTAGGATACGCATGCGACACGAGTCCACCACACATCCAATTGTACCCCGAAGGACACAAACAAATCACATATAATATTTATGAACAAAATAAAGTGTCAAATGTAGATCTATCTGTCCGTGTCAAAATACGACATGTACAAAGTCCCGTGTCGGAGAAAAAAACCCCAAAACAATACGTATCACCAAATTGTTGGGATACGACCTACATGTACCCAATTATGGACACGATACTAGCCCCAAACACATAAACATATGCCAAATTGATCTATAGGATCAATTGACACACACAACAAAAGTCATTTTCGGAATTCTCCCAAAATTGACACAAAAAGCACCATAACTTTCTCCATAGGTCTCTTATGGGTAGTACATATATATGGGTTGATTATTCATGATTAAATCTCAGATTTAGAATCTATTTTAAGGGAAAAAAATTAAATTATAGCTATTGGAAGATGGATTTCCAATAAAAGCTCCAAAATTGGTGAAATTAGCTTCCAACTTATAGATCCTTGCTCCTCTTTGTAGATCCTTGCTTTCTCCTTCTAGATCCTTGCTTTTCTAGTCTCCAATGGTGATTTAAGAAGTAATTGGGTGGAAATTTGGTAGAGATTTGGTGGAATTTGGTTGAGAAAAATTCTAGATCTAGATTTGGAATGAAAAATAAAGAGAGAGAAAGTTTTCATCCCCTTTATATAGGCCTCACTTGCCCCCTCCCTCAAGCTACTATGTAAAGTCTAAAATACCCCTTAGGGCCTCTCATGAAGAAATTAATTAAGGAGGGAAGCTTCTAGTCTAATGGTTTAATTAATTTAATCATCCTCCTAATTAATGGGCTTTCTAGTTGGGCTCAATTCTAACAATTAAAACATGTTGGTCCATGAGTCTAAACTAAACTAGTTAGGTCCACTAACACAAGTCCAAAAAATAAATCTAACATGCTAATAATAAATAAATAATACAATAAATAAATATTTAACATGCACAATATTTAATTAATTATAAAATGACCAAAATACTCTTTTCTAGAAAATACGGTAGTGACAGCTTCTCCTCCCGGGCTTAACCCGGCCCGGTCCGGCCCGGCCCGAAACGGTCAAACCCGGTCAAATCGGGCCCCGGCCTGGCTCGATAGACACCTTGAGTCATTATAGAAGAAATAAGCATAAAAGTTGATAGACATAAGATATATAAAAAATAATTCTCTCTATTGATAATTTCAGCAGAGTTACAATGGACCTTAGGCCAAAAGAATAACTCGATTACTACTAATGAATTTTGTTACAATGAACGATAGTACAAGACTTACAACCCGTGAAACTAATACAATCAACAATATTCTATATATTATGCCCTTTAAAGACAAAAGATAATATCTTCCACCAAATAGCTTCAAGTTAGCAAACGAGCTCTAACTCCTCAGAATGTCCATGCGACTTCCCATACCCATGGAGAAGAGGTCAGCATATTGGAGAATACACCAGTAAGCAGTATCAAATTGACCTAAACCAATACAATAATCATGTGAGAATATGTAAAATTATTATGTAATCATTCTACTTTCTCTGGGATCAGTTAACAATTCATAATCGATATATAAAATAATAAATATGTCACCGACACAGAGAATCTTACCTAAGGCTGCCACCATTCGCTGAAAATAATGTTATCATTAATATATATGTGTGTCATAAGTGTATTCATGCATCAATTGTTAATCTTCATAATTTATCCATGTGTATGTGTCACGAGTTTGTCCTTGTAAGTAACTTGTTAGGCCTATAACCAGATGTCTTTATCTTGCAGCCTAACTATATGACTATCACTGGTGACACACCATACTGGACTTCACATGATAAGATGATGATCCTTCTAGTACAGGTAGCGACCATCAATTACTATCCCAAATTATATGTGCTTATATGTCAACACCAGTTATGTAATGCCCCGCTCCTAGCGGCAGCATTATATTGTTATAAATATCGATTTGCTGGCTAAAGTAAGAGGAAAGCCTTTAGTAAGAGATCTCTTGTTGGGACATGAAGATATTTCATCATAGGTAAGTGGACAAGAGTTCACTTTCTGATTCTTTCATAATTAATAATAAATTCATAGAGCATGGATATATGCTTTGCTTCTAAGAATATATTTTGTGATCATTAGAATAATAATTACATGAAATATACATGTCCATAATAAGATAATAGTATTAATTAGGTTATAGATTATTGATAGATTTGAATGAATTATATATATTATTGCATAGAAAGAATGATTGCATGTTACTTTATGGTATATTATTCAAAGAGAAGAATTACATGCTTGTGTTATAGGCTTTGAATACAATCAAAAGAACTAGTGTTATACTCATTAACAAAAGAAAGAATAATTTTATATAATCTATATCGTAAGTTGTGTTAAAAGAGAAAATTTGTATGCTTAAGTTATAGACGATTTATAGAATTGATATTTTGTTGCATAGAAAGATTGATTGTATTGTCATTTATCGTATGTTGTTAAAAGAGAAGAATTGCATGCTTGTGTTATAGACTATGAATATAATTTAAAGAAATATTGTTATACTTATTAATAAAAGAAATAATGATCGCATAGACTCTATATCGTACATTATTAAAAGAGGAGAATTGCATGCTTGAGTTATAAACATTTTATAGAATTAATAGGTTTGATACTTTGTTGAATAGAAATAATTATAAATGTAGACTTGAACTATATGCTTTATATAGAGATATGAATATGAAACATAATTGTTAAAAATGAAAGTGGTGTGCTGAGATAATATATTGTGTGAAATAAAGAAAGAACACAGTACATCTATCAGAATAAAAGAAAGGAAGAACAGAGCTACGACTCTATGGTTTGTAAGGAAGAAAGAAGAAATAAATGTTTATTTGGCATTTATATTTGCATCGTATTATTTTAGCATGTCATATATTGGTCTTGGATAACTTGTGCCAAAGGTTTAGTATCTCGAATAATTTTTGGGGCACCAGAATCGTATCAACCTAGGAGAGATGGGACATCTTGAGGCTTATACGTCGTAGCGATCATGGGGTGCCATGTTTATTAGAGAGATTGGCTTGTACGTTCCAACTTCTAATTATAGGGAGTCATCCATGGACAGTTATATAGTTAGATTGCATGCTAAAGATAATATTCTTGCTGGTCTAACATTTTGATGTAGAGATGGACATAAAAATTATAAAAATTATATATACAAATTATTCTAATCCTTATTTATTGCAGGGATGGATAGTTGACCATGGGTAAGAATCACTGTATAAGTGATATTTTTATTATTTTATGTTTATTATTATGAATTATTCCAAAGAAATAATTTGGTTTATGTATAATATTGATATCATTTCCCTAAGAATTTAATATGGTTTAAGAATAATTATGCATTTGTTAAAGGAAGAAAGGAAAGGATATTGTCATGAATTAGTCGATAATGCTTGAATGAACGAAAGTAGAAAGTATGTTTTTGATTAAGTATTAACATAAAATATAAGTGAGTAAAAAAAATAGAAGACCACCTTATTAAAAGAAATATTTTCGCACACGATTACTTAGTGTTTGCTTTCAGTTGAGTATAATTTTGCCACTCACCAATGCATTCCCCAATGTGCTGACCCCCACCTCCATAGGTACTGGATTTTTTGTTGGACTTCCGAGACGGTAGAAGACACTCATCCCTTGGAGCATGGAGATCTGAAGGTGCATCGTTATTTTTATATAAAGGGATATAATGTATGAAACGAAGTCATTGTAATTCTTTGCAGTTCAAAAGTTGTAAGTCAAGTTGGCATGTTCAGTTGGCTATTGAAAGCATTTATATTCGCTATAAATTATGAATAAAAGGATTGTGTTCTTGTCTCACTGTTGTTATTTGGTTTTTTGCATTAATTATTTGTTGCTTCACTCTCAATTTAATTAGTTTATTTTGTTCATTTTCAAGTTTGTACCTTGTACAAGTACAACTTAGGCTTGTACGACATTACCTTTAGTGGTAAATGTTGGTCGAGATTGGGGCGTGACAAGTTATCCATGTTACTCCTAGGCCGAATCGATCTCGATTCCTATGATATTATATTCGTGGAGCTAAACCTTGTGCATAAGTTGTTCATGACCATGCATACATATACAACTTAGATATAAAAATATAAAATACATGATAACAGAAATTTGAAATAACAATGCAAAACATTCTCTATTGTACTTCCACAATCCTCTAGCCATCGCTCGTAATTTTATTCTTCCTAATCTTGGGATTACTATGTTTGTCTACTTCTTAATTCAGAGATTTATATACTGGCGACTCAACGGTCCCAAATCTTTTTTTTCACACTACTAATTCTTTGCAACAAAGGTATAATATTTCACATGTCTATATCAACAATACAATATTCTTTGTCTCTATATAGAAAGTTAACAACAATAATATTGGTCTCTTTTAGTTGGTTCTTTTACTTTAACATTAACAGTCATATAGAATATATAAATAAAGACTAATAAAAAATATTATTTAAGTGTGAAGGTAAAGGAGAGAAGGATCAAAAGCACCCATCATTTGTCGAATTATCTTTTGTCTCGATTATGAAGATTCTTAATAATTTTTCTGCATAAATACAAGTCCAATTAGGCCATTCGAGCCAATAAATTAGAACAAGATACTACACGAAGTAGGACATTACATAATATACCATTTAAAAATGATTTCATTCTCAAAATTTATAATAATAAACTCCTCTTTCTGTATCAATTGACCAAAGAAGAAACTCCCTACTCAATCCTGATTCAAACTCCCATATTGATTACTCGACTGAATGACCGCCAAAGTAGATTATGACCCAAAACAATTATGAACACCTTTTATTTTTATCAGCACTTGATGCAAGTCCTTTAGCACACAATAAATTTACTTGTAGCAACTCTTTCCTCTTATGCATATGCCTACTCTTCCATTCCATAGCCGCAACAAAACACTTGGAACGTGTGAACTCAACGAACTCCACAAAGCCTCTTCCTTTTTGTCCAACTTTGAATACGTCTCGCATAACTTTAAAGGTGACTCTAGCACAACTCTCAATAAATACAAGATCACTTATGTCTTAGCCATGCACATCCATCGCGCATAGCATATATTATTAAATTTCATCCAACAATTTCTAAATTTCATAAGTTCTTTTTTTATCTCCATCAATAGCATACCATACTTCTTAAACTCATGCAAGATATCCCTAGTAAACCTAATATGTTGACACAAGCATCAATGAAGCAATCTAGACTAAGGAAGATATATCAAAGCACTATATTATTAACCTGAATCAAAGGGTCATAGACAAAACCAACTAGATCCAGTTACCATGGAGTCATTTATATCGTAATTTACCCATCAATACAAATCAGTCCATCTCAATTTATCATAAGTATTTCAAGAAACTTATCACACTGTCTAGACTTATCCAACTAATATTAAAATACTCAAGGCCAAAGTCTACTGATATTTTTATCCAAATCTCAAGTGTTACACCCTAAATGATCTAAATCATTCAAAAGAGATCAATTTTAATTATCAACTGATTTCAAATTTTAAATCATAACTATAACTCAATGTTCAATTACAGATGAATCATACTATCTCAAAAATTACTATTGAATCAATATGCATTCCATCTCCTAATAATTTCTCAATCCAAGAAAGAAACTAACCAAATTTGAATCACTTACTTATACATACAACAATTGCACTCTTCAAATATGTATCAAACTTCGTTAACATCGTCTAATTTTAGTCTCGTTTTAAGTTCTAGAGAATTCATTTTTAGTTCCAACAATGTCAAGTTCCAACCAACTAATGGTAAAAAAAATTCACCGATAAAAGTCTCACCAATACCCAAAAGATCTATTATTCAACAAAGACTGATATACTTAAAATACTTATACCAAACATATCTATTTTTATCCAAATATAAAGTCATCATAAATCCCTAGGTCAATCTCAATTCATAGCTAGCTTGTCATAATGTAAAAAAATATATCCATCTCACTCGTTAACTTTCATCCAATAATAAAAAAAATCTTGAACCATCAAAACTCAATCTATTCCATGAGACAAAATTTAATCCTTTCAACCAATTCCTTACGATGATACGATCAAAGCAGAAGTTTGAATCTTAATCCAAATATTCCAGCTTATGCACAAAATAATATTACCTTATGAAAGATCAATCCAAAACTAAGCTAATTAAATTTAATCCAAGGATCATACTACCATCAATCACTTCTCCAAGCATACAATTTTGAATCATAATCCAATATGCAAGAAAATTTTATCCATCACCTCCACTTGAGTAAAGTCTATTAAGATAATCCTATACTAAGTAATATAAATAGAATCTTGTTATTCCAAGCACAAGCAATCGATCAAATTTTCCAAGAACCAAATCATTTTCTAGCTTTACCTCCTAATATCGCTATTTCATCTATATTCTTAATGAAATCTACCTAGGCAACTCTTCTTAAGATCATCCTATCGATCCCTAACGCTCAATATTAGAACATCGACATAACCATTAAGGCTAGCTAACTCATAAGTGGCACTTAAATATTATTATAACTCATCTCCTATAGACAACTAGGAAGTACTACACCCATTCTATGTATTAAGATCAAACCATACCCAGCAATCTAAGGGATTCTAACCCAAACTTGAAGAAAATACTTCTAACTCAAAATAACTAATGAACCAACGCAGACCAGCCATTAACATAAGCATAATAAAAATTTAAACTAAGGATCAATTCTATCTAGCAAAATCGTTTTCTAAGGTAACTATAATTATTCTCGATTATACCATAATTGATGAAATCAATACAAGAAAATTGTGTAGTCCAAATCCTAAATTTATACGGTAAATTTTTACCAATCATAAGTCATAAATCTCAATCACCAATCCTAAGTTATAAATCACCAATCCCAAGTCGTAAATCTTAATTTATCTTTTTCCATAATCCATTAATCATAACTTTCTCCTAATTCTAATATAATTCGTACTCAATTCTATGCTACTAATATAGTCAAAGTTAACTTAAAATCAATTAATATGTCAAGACAATTCTCGCAGTTATCAATTGTTTCAATCTAACAAGTCCATTCTAGCCAAATTATAGGTCGACTAAAAAATTCTCCTAATCCATCAATCTTGTCACTCAAATTTATTAAATTAATAACAAGGAATTCCAATATTTGCTAAGATAAGTTTAACTAATATTCATTCATGCCATGCTCAGGGTTATCTAACCAAGTCATATGAAACTCCAATATTATCATTCAATCTGTCTATAGTATATATAAATAGAATCCAGCAAGACAAATATAATTCAAAAATTCAATATGTTACACAATCATCGTTCGTCCAGCCACTATATCTATGAGTCAATATCTGTCAATCTTTGATGCACTTCAATCTATTAAATATATGTGCAACTAGGAAAACATCCATTAGCTAAACTCAAACTATTTCAACCAATCAAATCTGCCAAACTAGATATAAGAGTAGCTTATTTTATAGTTAAGGTTAAATCAGTTTAAACTATCTTAGGTTGTCGAGCAATAAAATACCTAAATCCTTAAGGTCGTTCCTATATGCGCTAAATAGACTTCCAAGTGTACCATAAATTTTTTGCACTCAACTTAGAACTTATTTCAATAGACTCAAGCTATAATTTAATACTTATTTCATATTGATTTTCTAGTCATGTCATCCATTTCATAAATTCAAATTCTTATCCAATACTATCTTAATCTACCAAAAGTTATTCTTGATCATCCGAACCAATTCCACAAGAAATATTTAAAGTCACATCTAACAAGGCATAACTCTAAATTGAGACCCCGTACTATCCTATACATTACTAATATGCTTATCAATATCAATATTATAAATCAAGCATACACCACTTAGAAAACTGAGTCACTTAGCACACAAATATTACAAATCAAGCATACATTCTCCATATTACAAATCAAGCATCCTGACGATCACCTAAACCAACATAGTAATCATGTGAGAACATGTAAAATTATTATGTGATCTTTCTACTTATCTCTATGGTTGGTTAATAATTCATAATCAGATATATATAAAGTAATAAATGGGTCACTGACACAGAGAATCTTACCCACAGCTACAATTATTCCTTGAAAATAATGATACCATTCATAATATATAAATGTGTCATAAGTGTGTCAATGCATCAATTGTTAGCCTTCATAATATATCCATGTGTATGTGCCACGAGCTCGTCCCTACAAGCAACTTATTAGGCCCAACAAAATATCACTAGCATGCAACCTAACTATATAACGATCAGTAGTGACTTACCATTTTGGACTATACATGGTAAGACGGATATCCTTCAACTGCAGGTAGTGAGCCCCACTGAATGTCCCGAATTACCTTTTCTTATATGTCAGCAACAGTTATCCATATTCCTCCGAAGCCGAATCGGTCCTGGTGCCTCGAATATTATTCGACAAGCTAAACCTTGTACATAGGTTATCCATGACCATGCATGTTTATGCTATTTAGCTACAAAAATATAATATTTATGATAACAAAAACTTGAATTAACTATGAAACATAATCTCTATTGTATTTCTAGAATCCTCAAGCCATCACTCGTAATTTCATTCTTCCCAAATCTAGGGTTTACCACATTTGTCTACTTCCTAAACTAGGGATTTCTACACTGGTGACTCAACGATCCCAAACTTTTTTATACACTTCTATTTTTTTGCAAAAATAGTACAATATTCTACATCTATATAGAAAACAATAATAATTTTATTCTCTTTTATCTTGGTTATTTTACTTTAGCATTAACATTCATATGTAATATAGAAACAAAGACTAATAAAAAAAAAATTTAAGTGTGAAGGTAAACGAGAGAAAGATCAAAACCATCCACCATTTGATGAATTATATTTTGTTCCGATCATAAAGACTCTGAATGATTCCTCTGCATGAATCCAAGACCAATTGGGCCCTTCGAGCTAACAAACCAGCATAATGTATCGCACAGAGGGGGGCATTACAAAAATGACAATTTTTTGGTATACCATCAGTATACCACCGCCGCCGCCAATATATCGTCGGTATATCCCAAACCTTTTTATACACTTCTATCTCTTTGCAACAACAGTACAATATTCTATATCTCTATATAGAAAGTTAACAACAATAATATTATTCTCTTATATCTTGGTTATTTTACTTTAGCATTAACATTCATATATAATATAGAAACAAAGACTAATAAAAAAATTATTTAAGTGTGAAGGTAAAAGAGAGAGGAACAAAATTTTCACCATTTGACGAATTATCTTTCGTCCCGATCATGAAGACTGAATGATTCATCTGTATGAATCCAAGTCCAACTGGGCCCTTCGAGTTAACAAACCAGCATAATGTACCGCAAGGAGTGGGGCATTACAAAAATGGCAATTTTTTGGTATACTATCGGTGCCGACACTATATCGTCGGTATATCGGTGTCATGGCTGAAGGCTAAATTTGGATGTTTTATTAACATCGTTGGATCGTGATCAATGGTCCATATATTTTTAGGGGTAGGATTTAAATAGGAGTTTTCTAACCCTAATTCATTATTAGATGATTAAAGGAGATTTTCTCAATATTACAATTTTCTAAAGAGATGAAGAGGAAATCAGTATTTCGGGAGTTGATTAGAAGATAGATCACTTCGAGGAGTTTTACAATGGTTCTTCCTTGTCATCTTATCTTCAATTATCATTTTTTACTCATTATAATCTATTTTCATCTAGTTGAAGTATTATGGCGATCAATGTGGATCGGTAAAGAAGTTTGTAAGGAGTCGATGTATATCTTTATTCTATTAGTGGAAGCTTTTTTGGGTTATATTTCGATCGTCTCGTAGTTTTTTCTGTCATAATTGTTTACATAAATATTATTGTATTTGTGTTTTGTTCGTGTATGTGAATTTGGCATATTTGATTTGTGTATTTCTTTTCAGGCCACATAAAGTTCTCTTGATTTGGGAGAACAATTTCTGCATTTTGTTCCCGGCCAACATATGGATAGAAACTAGATTCTAGATTTTAAAATATTAAACTAATTGTGAAAACTTATAGTTGATATTTAAAGGCTATGGAGTCGTGATGTTATTATTATGTATATGGATCATGGTATCAGAATTGATGTCAAATAGTTCTATGAATGTTAACAACGCCGACGAGTACAACGAATGTCATGATCGTCATTCGTGCATTATAGAAGCTCGGAAAGAAGTCGATGATCGACGGGGTTCAGTTTTGAACCAAATAAATGGACGAGCAGCAAGATCGATATGTCGGCTCTCATGTTGTGTTCCTAAAATACAAGAAATTGAACACATGGCGATGGCTAGCTATGCATAGTGTGAGCTCCAACTCCACGAGAGACTTACAAGTTGTCATATAGTATGGGTGTATACTAGCATACATATCCCTAATGCGTGAGCTCCAACTCCATGGGATACAAATAAGTTGTCCTATAGTGTGTGTTTATAATAGCATACATATCACTAAGGTCAAATTGATGAACTCTACCTTAATGCAGAAGAATGCATAATACAAAATATAGACATAATATGATAAGTCTGCAGCATCGTAATACATATCTATGCTTATGTCCGAGAAAAAAAATGGAACATGGTTAAATAAATAGAAGTTTGATAATAAAGTCAAATAACGACACCACCAATAAATATAAGTCTAACAACATAAAATAAGATAAAAATATATAAGAGCGCCCACAGAGTATAAGCTTTATTGGTAATCGATAATCGTCGTATCGGCATCGGACTGGTACTCCTCCTCCAGACCAGATATATTGTCCATTAATTCGATCATATATTTTGTCCCCACCCTATTACATGTGGATCACAGCCGGTATAAAATAAAAGAGGGGCCCACATGTAATAGAATGGGGACAAAATATGAAACAAAATTAGTGGGACAGCAGATCTGCTCTCCTCCTCTAGTTGCCCCTCATCTACTATCTCGACACACATGGACATCAAATCCGAACGGATCAGCATTTATGTTAATAATCCATAAATACCACAAAGCAACATTTATCACGTAAACACAAGTATATATATATATATATATATATATATATATATATATATATATATATATATATATATATATATATATATATATATAATGTTACTCTACTAATAGATAGATATATGTAACATGAATGAACATTATATATATAAAGAACATAAAGTAAATCCACACCATAGTTAAGACATAATAATATGACTCGGATGATAATAAAACTTATCCGTGCACAAAGTCATGACAAGACAATAATCAATCATAGGTCAAGAATGGGTCGGAGACGACTACTGCCACATGATAATAGGCTTGGGCAGGTTACTATTAAGTTAAGACGAACCATTAAAACAACAAGGCATTAAAGTATCTAAAACGCATAAGTGGATGCCTCCAATTAATAACCTTGCTCTAAAGCTCTCTTTAGACAGTTTCTCATTGTTAAGAGACTCTTTTCTGCATTCTCTTCTTCATAGCAATGTGCTTATTGTGGCACAATCATCATTAATCATGGGACCTTCTCTTGTCACTCCTACAGCTACTTTAGACTCCTCTAATCCTCCGTTTTGTTGGGGTCCAGTCTAAATTTGGTAAATTTTGGAGCCCAAATATAGTCAAAAAATGGATTTGATATAATTTGGAAATCTATATTAAATGTAAGATTTGATTAAATTTTAAATTTATATCAAATATTTAATTTGACCATATTTGGACATCCATAATTGGTCTTGGACTATTTTAGGTGAAATAGGATTCTTACTTTAAGGTTTTTTATTTAGGAAATTCTATTATGACCTAAAATATGATTTCTTATCGTATAAATATAGAAGGAGGGTGGAGGCACAAAGAATAGCACAAATTGGATATTCGGGATGCTCGTCCACAGGAAATCTAAGAGAAAGTTCGTGCTTTGCTCTTAGGACTTTGTCATCTAAGACAGAAGGAAGAAAGAGATCTGATCGAGGAATCGTCGCCTTCGCTCAGAGAGATTGCTATGGGTTGGTGAGTTATTTTAATTGTAATCTCTTTCTTTTCTTCTTAAGTGTGGTGAGGGGGTTGAATCTATTAGGGCAAAGGATTCAACATTGATTTTGTCAATCTTATAATTTCACCTGAGTTATAAAGGTTGAAATATGTCCAGGTGACGTAGTCACTGCCATATACTTATCTTTATTTGTGCTTGGTGTTCGTTAGACAGGGGTTGTTTATCTCAAGTGGGTTGTGTAAACCCCCCGATTTTTTTTTCAAAATTTTTAATTTTGGAATTTTCTCAATTTTCTGGAATTTTTTGGTATTTTTCTGTAATCAAAAACAGGGTTTTAATTATTAAATGATTTTTAAAAGATAATATACAATATTAAAATATTATGAAAATAATATTTTTGGGTGTAAAATAAAAAACTGGACTTAGGATAATTTTTCTGGAATTTATCGGGCCCCGGACCTATTTTTAAACACCTAAAAATAATTATGTATTTAATTATTTAATTGTTTAATGTTTTTATTATTATTACTATTACTATTATTAACATTATTTTTGAATCGGCCCAGCCCGCGGCCCACTGGACCCGGCCCACCGGGCCCAACCCAACCCAGCCCAGCCCTGGCCTAGCGGGTCGGGCGGGTCGACCAGACCCGCTAGCCCGTGCCTGAACCCGCACCCCTACGACCCGGTCACCCCCCCCCCCCGCGTTCTCCGGCGCGTCCCCCGGCCGCCGCCCGCTCCGCTCGGCCACGCTCCGCCCGCCCGCGTCCCACGCCGCCACGTCCACCCCTCGCCTCCGCCTAACCCGGCCACGACAGCCCTCCCTCAGCCCTATAAATCCCCCCCCCGTCAGCCCCTCTCCGGCCAGACCTCCCCCACGACCACCATGCCGCCACCGCTTACCTCGCCTGCCGACGCCACCCGCCCGCAGCGCCGCTACCCAGCCCGTCGGACGCCGCCGCATCCTTCTTCTCCCCCTCCCCCCGTCGACAGCAGCCACCGCAGCAGCTCGGGCAGCTCCTCGAGCCGCCTCCGGCCGCCCTGAGCCGCCGTCGACGAGTCCCCAGCCACGCCACGCCGCCCTCCGCCGCGTGCCCCCGAGCCCGGCGACGTTGCCCTGGCCGCCCTCTGCCCTGAGCCGCCGGATCCCAACCCCTAACCCTAACCCTAATTTCTATTCCTGTGTCGGACACGGACACGGGACACAGTGTCCGTGTCGAGTCGGACACGACGAGACCCCGGGTTTTTCAGCCCAGTTCAGGTGCGTGTATCTTCTTGCTCGTAGCTCCGATTTTGATTCCGTAAATTATGTTACGAAGCCTGTATGACCCTCTCGGTGCCCGGATAAACCGCTCGGGGCATCGCTTCCTGTGGTGATCGCACACCGCGATCCAAAAACAGAAAAAACCAGACCCTGTTTCACCCTGGAACTGGGTACGCTCCGCCAAACGGGACGACTTGGTCGCGTGCGGTCTTCACAGATACGTGCACATCGTTGATACGGACGTGTGGGATTTCGCAAAAGTTGATTCGGGTGTGCGTGCACCCGGGATCAACACGTATCCGCGGACATCGCCCCGTATCTGACTTTCCTGTAATTCACCCTAACTTTGTGTACACATATCAGATTGAAACGAAACTTGCGCCATCGGACCCGTAGCGATACGCTGGTCCTGTGAGCCAAGTTTGGTTCGATTCTGAGAACGTTGACGAAATCGCATGTCGTGGGCCCCACAGGCCCCGCTCGACGGGCGATTTTGTGATCGGCTCATCGGAATCCAATTCTGGAAGTTCTGTTGGGTTCGTATCATCGTTCCTGACCTGTTGACACTAAGTTTGGTAATTTTGGAGACCTTTGACCCTGACACATTTTTCGGTGCAAAGCGGGCCCGCATGTGGACCCCGTTTTGACCCGAAACTGTCGTTTTTGCCCTTGTCTCCAAATTTGACCCAAGGACAGGCGTTTCTAGCTGATTGATATTTTCTGGATCTGATGGTGATGTTTATTTCAGCAACTGGAGTACCGCCTGCAAATCCAACCGAAGTCAGAGTCGCAGTCAGAGCCGGAACCACAGGCAAGTGTACCTCGCCAAAACTTGCAGCATTGCTACCTATTTCCTTGACTTAGTTATGCATCAGTGGGCAAGTATACCTTGCCAAACCCTGCAGTCTGCTATTTATTTCCTTGGCTTAATTTAGCATCATTGGGCAAGTAAAGCTCGTCAATTCTCAGTAGTTCCTGTGATAATATTTTGCTGGAGTTCTTGTGTAAATTCATATAAACTTGTTTTAACTGCTTAACCTAGGAAACGTATGACGTACTTAGTGTCCGATCATAGTCGGGTGCCAACACCGTACGCGGTGTTGGGTACGTCATTAGAGATGGACATTCGATACCCTTACTCTTGGTACTTGTCCTATCAAGTACAACAGAACCCAGGACACTTGACACTATTCATGAGACAGAGTCTTCCTGAGACATTCATGGTGATTCTGTATAGGATACAGGACTTGACATTGACATCTGTTCCTAGATACTTTATGACTTGTTGCATTAGCTATGATCCCGCTTGACATGGACATAAGACGTTATGGTCATGATATGCGTGATTACATTGGGTGGGGAGAGTTACACAGGCTACAGGTTGATTTTATATTATGCCGGCGTCGTAGTCTCCCATTGAGCTAGAAAACTACATGATATCACTGCTACCGGCTCTCCGACACAGAGCTTGTAGCAGCTTCAGCCTGAGTTCTAGTGATGCTCTCAACTTGCATTTATCACCTAGCTGGTTACGTAGTTTACCCTGCTGTTTCATTTAATTTCTGCACTGCTTATATTTTGGCTTGTATTATCTGTACCTTGTTATGTCCCCTGAGGACCTGGAATGGACTATGTCCCCAGATATAGTAGAAGAGAACCATCCAGAGATACACCGTACAGGAGCACTTCCAGGAGCTGTACCAGGACCTGAGGACGAGCTCGCACCAGAGGACTTCTCCTGAGCACCGGCTTCATTCACTCAGTATTTTCATTTCCAGTATTTTATTTCCTGTCTATTTCCTTAATGTAACAGACTGATTCTCGGATTGTTTTCCGAGATAACCTTATTTGAGATTTGTTTAGTTATTCTATTGCATTATTGTTGGCATTAATCTGTGTTTATTCTGTGGATGAGATTAGAAATACCTGAGACTTGTAACATCTTACTATTAGACTACAGCTTAAGCATGCCCTGATGGATCCATTAAATTGGGTTGTCCATCGGTGCGTGCTGCTGGCCATTGCCACGTGTCCAGTCCCTCGGCATTTTTGGGACTGGGGCGTGACAGGTTGGCCTAAAGTTTCTACTGCGGGCACTCTCAGACACGGTGTCAGAACGCTTGCAGGACGTGTCTGATTCCCAACATGTCTGTTAACTTGTGATACAAATGCCAGATTATCATTTCCACAAAGCATGATACTCTAAACTTTAACAAAAAAAATTAGACTAAATTGCAACTTGATATCCTAAACTTTTTCATTCGACAACTTGATACTATCAACTATTAAATATTTTTAACTTGATACCATGTTGAGTTATGAGGACTTATTTAGTCCCACATCGGATAGTAAATAAGGAGGAGGCTAGCTTCCTTCTATATATATGTACTCACTTCTGAATAATAAATCATTCATTATTCCTTTCTACATGGTATAAGAGCCAAAATTCTGAATCTCTTTCTCCACATTAAAAAAAAAATTTCTTCTTCAACAGCCACCCCTCTTCTCCGCTACCGCCCTTCTTCTCATCCATCGATCCGCCGCCGACGTCCCCTTGTGGGTGTCGTTGAACCCGTCAGGAAGCAGGATACGCTGTCGAACCTGCGGGAAGCAGGCTACGCAGCTGTCGACCTTGTCCTCGTCGTATGCTGGCGTAGGTGAGTTATTCGTTGGATCTAGGAATGACAACGGGGCAGGTTGGATTCGGGGACCATACCCCCATCCTCGTCCTCGAGTAGTATTTGAATCTCTATCCCCGTCCCCATCCCCTGATTTAATTTTTTATCCCCATCCCCGTCCCCGTCCCCGTTCGGGTGTAATTTTTTATCCCCGTTTCCGTCCTCGTTAACACTTTCGGGACCGGGTTTCCTCGTGCCCTGCCATGTTAATAATTTTTTTCTGTATATTATAAGCTTAAAAAACTATTTTTATTCAAAAAAATACAAGCCATGTTAATAAAACCTGTTTTTCGTAAAATAAATATACTACTAGATAGATAAAATAATACAATACAACAACAAAAATATTAATCCAACAAAAATATATACAAGTACTGAGTAGAAGTCTACAATACAATACAAAATAATAAAGAATGAATGTTAATCCCGCAAAACATATTCCAAATAGAGGTCTATATTTTCATGTAACAAAAGTATATGGGTATAAGTAATCGGGGTCGAAAATTTACCGGGTCGGTGAGTATTATACACATACCCGGCCCCGAACCCAACCGGGAAATTTTGTTAATCCCCATACCCACCTCCGTCCCCCTTTTTAAATCCCCAAACCCACCCCCGTCAAAAAATAAAACCAGGTCCTCGTCGGGTTCGGAAGAAATTGCCACCCCTAGTTGGATCGTGGATAATCAAAGAGGAACTCTTGTGTGATCCTCTGATTTCGATCATAACGTGGGTTCTGAAATTAGAGAGCATACTTCCTAGAATATTTTGCACATATCTCTATTTCTCGTCTTTGCTCCGACGAGTTCTACCCATTGTACACCTCTCATGCCGCATGAAATTGGAGGTGTACAGATAGATGAAGAAACCCGTGATCACGTGTAGGCACACGACCCATGGTTGAGTTACGTTTAATCTCGTCTCTATGTTGGGTTTGCGATAAGTGCATCTGTGGAGATGGGAATACCTATGACTAGTCAAGAGCTGAAGGAGATACTGGAGGGGGTGGCCATGGTGTTTCAGGCCAAATTAGAGGATACCTCATCCAGTAGGACAGTCGTGCCCGTACCAGAATCGTCGCAGGTGATGAAGAAGATAGAGTTGATGCCAAATGATATCAAACTTGAAGGGACAAAAAAATGTTTAAGTTGGTTTAGGAGGGTGTTGCTGAACCTTCGGACCAAGGGACTTAAAAAAATATATGAAGGAAGAGTACACTAAGCCAGAGGATAAGACGAGTGCTGATTGGAGCACATGGAATCACCTTAATTCTCTAGTAGTTTTTTGGCTACTGACTTATGTGTCTCCATCCATAGCTGGGATGGTGGAGTCGATCAGCAATATAGTTGATGTCTGGAAGACATTGGCTGGGATGTACTCTGGAGCTGGAGTGTCATGATGATGATAGAAGTTGAGGAGAAGATTGATGCTACCACACAGGGGAAGAAGACAGTACTCCAGTATGCAGCGGAGCTACGTCACTTATGGGTGGACTTGGACAACTATGATCCGCTATCATTGCAGAACCTGAAAGATATTCTCCTTGGGAAAGCAGTACCTTAAGCGTAGGTGTGTGGCTCATTTTCTCAAGAGCCTGAACTCGTAATTTTAGGCTATGAGGGCAGCAATGTGTCATCTGCCATCTCTCCCATCCTTGGATGAGACTGTTGCATCGATGGAGCAAGAGAAGTTTTGACTTTGAGCTATGTGAAATCAGGGGAGCAGTTAGCTGATTGTTTAACTAAAGGTTTAGTTCCTAAAGAGTTTGATATCTTTTGTAACAAGATGGGGATGACTGATATCTATCGTCTATCTTAAGGGGGTGTTGAGTTATGAGGACTTATTTAGTCCCACATCAGATAGGAAATAATGAGGAGGCTAGCCTCCTATATATATATATATATATATATATATATATACTTTGGTTCAGTTGTGTGAATCCACAAGCAGTTAAATGTATCTTTGTAGGCTACTCATCAAGTCAGAAAGGATACAAGTGTTGGTGTCCTACTGAAAGAAGGCTGTTTGTTAGTATGGACGTGACCTTCCGGGAGTTTGAACCATTTTATGAGGAAAAGACAGAGTTGAGTTCCTTTTAGAGGATGGCTCTACTGATGCTAGTAGAGATGGAAAGAATGAGAGTGGCATTGTGATTGGTATGATTCCATGTCCTTTTGAGTCACCGAGGAGTGATGGTGTCTCGGGAGGGAGCCGACAGTCAGAGGGAGCTGAGAGTATGTCCTTTTGAGTCACCGATGAATGATGGTGTCTCAGGAGAGCCGACAGTCAGGGAAGCTGAGAGTATATAGGGAGCATGAGCAGCATGAGCAACATGAGCAACATGAGCAGCCTCATGTGCCTATGCCGGTACCCACAAATGCTGATGTCCCAAGTCCCTCTTCTCCAGGTCCTTCTTCAATCTTTCCGCCTTAGTCACTTGGTAACAATTCTTCCCTGATACTTCTAATACTCATGTCTTGCTTCGTAGAACTTCTAGAATCAATGCGGGAAAACCTCCAACTAAGTTTGGCAGCTGGGATACTGACATTACACATTACATTTCATATGCGTCCATTCTACCTGCATATAAGTCCTTCATTGCATCATTTGATTCAGTGCTTGTATCTAACAAATGGCAGGTAGCTAAGCAAGATCCTAGGTGGTTGAGTGCCATGCAGGAGGAACTTTAGGCCTTGAAGAAGAACGACACATGGGAGTTTGTACAACTACCAGCTGGAAAGCGTATTGTTGGATGTAAATGGATTTATATTGTTAAGCAGACTCCAGAGGACAAGATTGACAGGTACAAGGCCAGATTTGTTGCTAAAGGCTACAGCCAAACTTATAGTATCGACTATGAAGAGACATTTGCTCCAATAGCAAAGATGAGCACTGTGTGAATATTGGTGTCATGTGCTACCAACTTCAATTAGCAACTACATCAGCTAGATGTCAAGAACGCCTTTTTGTATGGGGATCTCCATGAGAAGGTGTATATAGAGATTCCACCAGGCTTTGCTACTTCACAAGCAACTGAAAATGTATGCAAATTGAAGAAGTCTTTATATGAGCTGAAGCAGTCTCCGAGAGCATGGTTTGATAGATTCGGGCTTACAATCTGTGGTATAGAGTACAGGCAGTACAATGGAGATCATATTGTGTTTTACAGGCACTCCAAGACTCGTATCACTGTTCTTGCAGTCTATGTTGATAATATTGTAATTACTGGAGACGATATTGAGAAGATCATACGGCTGAAGAAAAGACATGAAGAGGAATTTGAAGTCAAAGATCTTGGCAGTTGAAGTACTTCCTCGGAATTGAAAGTGCAAGATCACGAAAGAGTATAGTGCTTTCTCAGGAAAAGTATGCTCTGGACCTTCTTTCAGAGACAGAGATGCTGGGTTGCAAGGTTACTTCTACTCCTATCAAGCAGAATCATAAGTTGTGTGTCGAGGGTGGTGATCCGGTGAGTAAGAAGCAATATCAAAGATTAGTTGGTCGGCTTATATATCAATGCCATACGAGACCTGATATTACTCAGGTCGTGAGTGTGGTGATTAGATATATGCATGATCCCAGAGAGAAACATATGGAGGCAGTTCGCAGAATTCTCAGGTATATTAAAGGAAATCCAGGAAATGGGTTATGGTTCAGAAGTTCTGGACATCTGAGAGTTGAAGACTATTGTGATGTCGATTGGACGGGTTGTATGGACGATTACAGGTCCAATACAGGTTACTGTGTTTTTGTTGGAGACAATCTTGTATCTTGGCATAGTAAGAAGCAAGATGTAGTGGCTAGATCTACAACTGAAGCCGAGTACAGGGCTATGATAGTTAGCCTATGCGAGATGATATAGGTGAAAAACTTGTTGTCTGAGATGAGTTTATTTAGAGTAGACTCTCTGCAACTTTGGTATGACAACAAATCAGCAATTGATATTGCAAACAATCTAGTTCAGCATGATCACACCAAACATGTGGATATTGATCGGTTCTTCATCAAGTAGCAGCTGAATAGAGAAGTTTTGACTTTGAGCTATGTAAAATCAAGGAGCAGTTAGCTGATTGTTTAACTAAAGGTTTAGGCCCTAGAAAGTTTGATATCTTTTGTAACAAGATGGGAATGATTGATATATATCGCTCATCTTAAGGGAGAGTGTTGAGTTATGAGGACTTATTTAGTCCAACATCATATAGGAAATAAGGAGGAGGCTACCTTCCACCTATATATATGTACTCCCTCCAGAATAATAAATCATCCATTATTCTTTTCTACATACCCAAAAATAAAAAGAACAAAATTACCCCTCCTTTCCCACCCAACACCCCCCCCCCCGCTACACCACACGTCCCGTCTCTCTCCATGCCCAACTACGATGGCACCAGTAGCAGTGCCAACACGCACGAAGAGAGGGGGTAGGGTGGTGAAGCCGGGAGGAGAGAAAAAGAGAGGTAGATTAGCAAGGATAATTTTGTCTTTTTATGGTATCAAGTTGATGCATATCAAAGTTTATGGTATTAAGTTCAAAAACTGGAATAGTTGAGGATATCAAATTACAATTTAGCCTTTTTTATAGTTTTTTTTTCTATAGCTAATTCATTCTGATAAGAGAAACCTTGGAGGATGAAGATGAGATTTGCAAGAGAGCACATACCTCATAAAGGTTTTGATTATGGGATTGTCCATCTCAAAACTAAGAAGCTTAATAAAGCCAGGCTCCACTTTCCACTCATAACATACAAGAAAGCAAACAAAAAAGGGAACTACTACCTCTTGCTTGTTAGGTTTTGATTATGGGGTCCAAATTGAGCCTTACTATTCTACAATTTAGTTCCTACATTCTGAATGTAGAAATTTGGATGCCCAAGCTACAGCTCATGTGGCTGGAATAAGACCATCATAGAGCTCCATTGAACCTTACTATTCTACAAAATGAGCACCTACATACTGAATCTAAAATCTAGAAATTGAGATGAGTCTTACTATTGATGCTCTTAAAGGTTATTTGTTCCACCATGTGGAGGGCTTCTCTTCATATTTCCTACAAGTCTGACAAAAATATTAAAGAACATAAGCAAAAACAATCCAATCAATCCACAAAGGGAAAGAGAAAAAAGATCAGTTGCATAGCATAAGAAGCCATAACCATTGCAGAGCAACTTGTGTCCTTTGAGAGCATTCGAGTAAAGGAAACCATCAACATAAGAGAACAATCTCGACAATCTTATTTCACTTTGGATTGTTTAGATGGGTTCTGGAAGTTCAATGAAACTCCATTTCCAACTCCAAAACACCTTTCAAATCGGAGCTAACAACAATAATATTTTGCCTTCTTACTCTCATTGTTCTTGTGGTTTCCAAATTACAATCCAACTCTTGTAGTCAAAGAAGCTTAGTGCTTCATGACTGGAGGAAAGAAGAATTAAGATGTATCATATACAAAACAACATTTTCTATAACAAGGACCCCCCAACATTTTCTAGAGCAATGATACCTCTTTTCACATTCTTCTCATATATGACAGATCACATGCCATCAGATTGTATCTTGAACTCAAATCAGAGTGTAATGGCACCCCATCGGCCACAAGTAAATGTCAAATGCCATTAGATTACTATAGGCCTTTGAAGTATGATGTTTGTATTTCCTGAGGTGGAACCAATGCAGATACACACTTGAACTGCAACAAGGGGAGGGGAAAAAAAACAATATTGAGTGCAAGGTTGGGCAATCAGATTAACATAACTAGTCAAGGAAAATTGAGGCTTTACCCTGTGCTGCTTGTATTTTTCTCTGATGGCAGTTAGAGAGGATTTGTTCCTGTTCGATTGCAGATCATGTATGGCTTTGACACATTCCTTTAGCTCAGACGAGCTATAACCAGTCTGCCGCAGCAACGATGAGTTCTGGAATTACACAAAAGACCCAATTTAGAATTGATACAACACAAAACCAATGTTGCACGGACACAAATATAGTGTGTCCTTGTGTATTTAGGAATATTTGAGTCGTGTTCAATACGTGTCCGAACACTAAGCAAAGATTTAGTTTCTTACCCAAGGATGGGCATCCGGATTCAAGGTTAATCTGGCAACAAAAACCGCAGAAGCAGCAACAACCGAAGGCAGGAACCGCAGACAGCCATAGTCCAAAAGACTCAACTCCGCAAGATAGTTTGCAAGAAACTCCAATTTCAGATCAGGGTACTGCAAACAAAAATTTGACAATCCACATTATCAGTAAAATGAATCAACCCCAAATCATAAATTTAAGATGTTTGGACATAATCAATCCCCCCAACTTACTTTGTCACCCTCCAGTCCAACCTTTATGAACCTCCTGAGGAAGGTCTTGATTGTGGGATTGCCCATCTCAAAATTGAGAAACTTTAGGATATCCGACTCCATCTTCACCATCTGAACCAAGATTTCGCACGATAAATTAACTCTCAGCTCCGAAGATCATCGAGCAAAATTAAGTAACGATATCGACAGTAAAATAGCAAATACCTCTTGTTTGGTATAGGTATTATCAGTAATGTAGCAGAAATCTTCCACATGTGGAGGGCTAATCTCTTCATACTTTCTGCAATTACAAACACATTCACGTTATAATCCAATTCAAATACAAACCGAGAAAGAAAGAAAGAAAGAAAAGGATATATAAGGGTATTGATAACATACGAAGCGATGAGCATCGACGACACTCCAAGGAGCTGCAGCCTCTGCCTGCTGAGTGCCCTCGACGAGAGGAACCGGTCAATGTAGGAGATGGTAAGGTACAGAGTGTCGGGAACGAGCTTGTACTCCTCTGCCACCTCCACGAGCCAGTCCACCAGGATGCCTCTCATGTTGGGCGTGACATCAGTCTGGACCGTCTCGATGAAATCCACCTTCGGCCTCCTCTTATCCTCCACCTGAAATGAAGAATAAAAATCAGAACAAACCCAATTTTAATTCAAGATCTAAACTTGAAAGAAGAAAGGGGGGAAAAATCCCCAATCCATTCCAGTTCAGTGGAAACCCAGATCAAATCCAGCCTCATTAATCCATCAAAGTTGACCTATCCGACCACAAGATCCAAACTTTGCTTAAACCCACTTCAGTTCAGATGAAACCAACATCAAATTGACATCAAGATCCAATCTTGGCAAAGAAAACCCACATAAAACCCCATTCCCCAAAATCAAATCCGACCTAAAGATCCAAACTTTAAGTCGAGAAGCAGCATCACTCACCTCCATGGAGCGGAGATAGCTGTAGATATCGCTGGCATGGTGAGGGCACATCTGGGGATCGTCAAGATCGGAAGAAGGTTTCAAAGCTTGTTCTTGTTCTTCTTTTTCTTCCTCCTCCCTCTCTTCCTTCTTGTTGGCATTCTTCTTCATCTTCTTCGAAGCTCCGGTGGTGGCATGGTTTAGGTTTATATTGGAGATCTCAGCGAGGACGGTCCGCTTCCTCTTGGAAGGGAGGAGGGGCTGGACTAGCGGAGCCATGGAGGAGGTCCTCCTCGTCTGGGCGCGGGTGAAGCGGACGCCGACGTTCTCCGCCATGGCTCCCGAGAGCTAGCTAGGGTGGGCTTGGCAAAGAGGGGGAAGAGAGAGAGGAGGAGGAGGAGGAGTGGATTGGAATGGAATGGAGTGGAAGGAGTGTGGGTGGGGGGCATTTAGAGAGGAGGAAGAAAGGAGGGAATTTGCCATTCGTTTTTTGGTTTTGGTTAAAAATTGGAATTTTGAGGTTTCAGATTTTTGGGTGAAATGGAACACCCAAACTTCAAAGTTTGGGGGGAATAGTTTGGAGGTTTTGGAAGTTTGAAATTTGGAGGGGAGATTTTGGGATGTCAGGTATCTTTTTTATGTTTGGCTCCCATCCGATCCTATTCCATGCATGCATTTGATATGATTTGGGAATCTTCTTGATAATTTTCCATGATTTGCTTGCTTGGCTTTCTTAATCTTCCTTAACAGTATCCCCTAATTATATAGTTTTCCAAAATAAAATACAAAAGTTAGAGTTATCAAACAATTTTTATCTTTGTTTTCCAAAATAAATTCTATATAATAGAGAATAGTGGTATTTTTCACCCCAAAAAAAAAAAAAATTAATGATGGTCATGATTAAAACATCTACACATATCCAATTATTTAGAACTCTTTGTCTATTTCTACTTAATTAACTCTCTTTCTCCCTCATTCTTTAATTATTATGTTAATTAGTTAATAGTAGACCCCATAATTTTGTAAATAAATTTATTCTTAACTTGATTAATTCTTTATTCTTCATCTTTCTAATCTTAAAACTTAAAATCATATTGAAATCTTACTAAAATCCTAATTAAATCTTAAATATATTCCATTACATTGTTATGTTCATTTTGATTATTATCATTTATAGATTTAATTCATTTGGAATGTACTTTACTTTGATATTTTATTTATTATTATTTATCATGTAAAATAAACTATTCAGGAGATTACCGAAAGAGTACCAAGAGACAAGGATTGCAATGCCAAGTCACTCGTTAGTAATAAACAAAATATTATAAATAAGTTAGACCAAACATAACATAAGCTTCTTCTTTTTCCTTCTATGGTGCAAAACTATCAAGCACAATTGATCTCGAAATTGAGCTTTAAAATATTCAAGCTTCAATGCATCTACTCTTGAAAGTGAGGTCGGGTGGAGCTTAATTATGAGTGTATTGACGTACAATGTCGGAAAAAAAAATATTTACTAGTGTTTCCATCACAAAAATAAGTTCTACTAACTTGATTGCAACAAGAAAACAAAAAAAATTACAAAGGATATTACAAAGAATTCCTAAGTACAAGAATATGGAAAAGTGTGACGGTGGAGATCGAGTTGTGCAGCTAACTCCTTTACTCTGTTGGCAATCGACTAACGAAGGGAATTGCAAATTCTTTGGCTTAGTGGCAAGAAAGACAGCAACTGGCTCTCGAGTGTACGACCTAATGTCCCCTGGGAAGCACATGTCCCTACTATTTATAGCCATCCGCACTAAAATGGCCATATGCGCATATCCAAAAAATTATTGTTTTCAACATCTGTCGCATCAAAACTGCGTTTGGCGCATGCGATTTTCAAGATAACTGTCCACGAGATTCGGTCAAACGTGCATTCGTGACACGACCCACTTGACACGTGTTGTAGGCCTATGGTCATGAATCGGTCGTGTCCGACGTCATAAAGGAGAGGGTACGCTTTAGGCGCAGCAACGTGCATACGATTATACGCTCCCATCAACGGTCACTGTCAGCTGTCTTTTAGGAGGGAATACGCTCAAAAAGCATTGGAGGATGCACTAAACAAGAACCATGTCGCATGCATCTCAGTCGCATATACACTATCATGCTGAAGGGGCTTGGCCGCATGACTTTCTGTCGCACACTCTTGTTATCTTGTGCCACGTAGGGAGCGCTCATCTATAAACTAATACATGTAATTATGGTGGTGACGTCACTGCTGATGCTTTTAGCGTAACCGTCGGTTGCACAATTTTTGAGGTGGCACAGCTTTTTACTGAGCATTAAATACTCTGTCATGATGGGTGCGGCTGAGGCACTAGATGCTCCCTCTTTGCCTCATTAGTGAGTCACTACTAAATGCCACATCGATTATCAATTGACCCTCGTCGCATCAGTAATGTCGTATTGGTGGCCCACTGCTTTTTGCCACATAGCACTGTATGCGCGCGCATGGATCAAAATTTTTTATGCTTCTATACCTAGGATGCTGTTTGAACTATGAGGTATCCCTTGAAGGGTTCACCCACTTGAGAATTAGTATTTACATCTCATCTCTTATTCATTAATTGATTATAATACGTTATCAACACATAGCTCTACCACGGAAGGCTCACGATTGTATGACCATCTTCAAACGATACGAGTAAGCTATTTGGTCTAAAAAATTATGATCTAATTTTTTATTTTTGATTTCTTTATAGATGAATAGAGTTTTTCCACTCTAAAAAATATCGTTTGCTCTATTAGTCAAAAATTACTTTCTTTAAAATCTTCTAATCTACCAGCCATAACGGACTTTCTTTAAAATCTTTTGATCTATCAACCAAAAATTGCTTTCTTTAAGATCTCTTCATCTATCAGCAAGCAGTGGATTTCAGTAGATCCTTCTAGATTAATTAGCTAATAATGGCTACCAAAATCAGTGCCCCTGACCTTATCGACTTCTACCCAGCCTTGTTGTATGTGAGGCTAACAATATGCACAATATCGTCTGAAGGGTTAATCATAATTGGCTAAGCCATTAAGTCCGCCAAATTGAGTAGTCTTGCGGTCAGGGGAAGCTCCCTTGAAGCATAATCTCGCTACTTATAAGTTTTCTATGGCACTAAAACTTAGCAACCCTAAGGAATGGAGCAGCCTCATGGAACTTAGTAACCATGCAGAATAAAGCAACATAACAAAATAGATCATCCCCATAGAATAGAACAGTTCCGTGTAATTGAGCACCTCCACAGAACTTAGCAGCCTCGCAGAACTTAGCACCCTCGCGGAATAGAGCAGCACCATAAAATTTAGTAGCCTTGCAAAATTAGAAGCCTCGCAAAATAGAGTAGCCCTGCGGAATGGAACTTAGCAGCCCTGCAGAATAGAACTTAAGTCTCATGGAATATAGCAGCTCCGCGGATGGAGCGGCCCCATAAAACTCACAAAATAGAGCATTTATGCGAAACTTATCTGCCTCGTGGAACTTAGCAGTCTTGCAAAATAGAGCAACTACATGAAACTTAGCTCCATAAAATAGAGCAATCCCGCATAACTTAGCCTTGCGTAACTTAGCTCCATGGACTAAAGTAGCCTCGCATAACTTAGCCATGTGGAACCTAGCTCTACAGCTATTAGTTTGCCCAAACCAAACCAAACCAAACCAAACCAAACCAAACAAGAAACCCTGCAAGGGGTCGTTGTCCCCTTAACCTCCAATAACAAACCCAAAAATATTATGGAAGGTCAAACTTGTAATGACCCACTCCGTACGGTGCATTACGATGAGTCAAAATATGAAACAAGTATTGATTCGAGTATGGTTTCATGTGCAGGATTTACGTAGAACTTTCTGAGGTCGATATCTCGCCCCGATACGGATATAAGCATGGAGTCGGCATCATTGATGGATCAATGGGTTAGTTCAGAGCAGTACAGAGATAGCAAGATTTGAGCGATGGTACAGTCTTTCTTAATCCGGTTGGATCGAATGATTGAGAAGTACGACCTGCTCGTATGGTTATACCAGTTAAGTGAATCATGCTTCGCATCAGACCACAAAATTTGAGGATAGGATGTATCAACTCGGCGAAGCGATATGCTGTGTCCGCTCGGCAGAACGATAGGCAAATAAGTAAAGGTGGACGGGCTCTGACCCTTCTTCTCTACTCCTTCATACCTTAACAAAATAGGTTGGGACCTACGGATCGCCAAGAAAAACATCGATCAGTTGATGCCACGAGTATGGTATAGTGGGGCCAGTAGACACGTACCTTGACATAATTATATTTTGACAGTAGGGCTAGTAGACATGTACCTCATCTTACTTATATTTTGAAATATTATATGATCAATGACCATGGACAACCTGTGCACAGGCCTCGAACGGGCGCACCGGGGCATCGAGAACGTTCGGCCTAGGAGAATTTGGAAGTGCTTTCACAATACGGTATAGCGAGACTTCCAGGCAGACTTGCAACCCAGTGTTGAATGGTCATCGCATACCTTGGAAACGTTCTTTGGTGCGACGGCATTGGGGACCTCAAGTCAACTCAAACTGAGAGGATGTGCCACTAATGTCGTGGCATTGCAGACCTCCAGCGGGACTCACAATCCGGGCTGAAAGGCGCACACAATTCCATAATCCAATATGGCTCTCGTGTCGTTAGTGACCTTCATATAGATAAGAGGCGGTATGTTATCGAGAATATTTCAGAAAGAAGGATGAGTGTTCACTTTGCCTTGTGCAAGGGTGGGCGCATCGTTTAGTGTCCACCTTATCTCGAGCAAGAGTGTGCACATCTGCTATAATTTGAGTCACCATTGAGCGAGGTGACTCAGCGTATAACATGCTTAGTTACCTATGCAATCGAGTATAAAATGTTTACATGCTTACAAAATTTCAATGCTTGCTATGTGTACATGCTTTCCTGCTTTCATAATATACCATGAATATGAACCAAAACTTATTTAGTTCCAAATAGAAATATCACTATAAAAATTATATGCTTCACATGATTACTTAGTGTCACTATAGACGAGTGGGTTAACTCGCTCACCAGTACAAGATGTATACTGATACCCAACCCTCCAGGTACGAATGATCGCTCGGACGTACCAAAGGCGTTGGAAGCTCGGGTCAGGTGTTCAGTCGGGATACGTGCTTGGAAATTAAGAAGATATGATGTATGGAACGGTGGAATCCTTTGTGATCAAGAGAGATCAATGAGTATTTTAAGCCAACTTAGCATATTCAATGGTACCATTTAGAGCCTTTTTAACCGTTGTAGTTATCAATATAGAGCTTTGCTTTGCATACTCTGTGTGTTTTTATTTATGACTCTATATTTCTTTCGCTACGACACAGTCGAACGATGATAACCATTATGTTTTATCTTCTTGACTTATGTGAGTGCAACCTAGACTCATACGACATTACGCCCGGGGGACGATTATCGACTCTGCGGAGTCGGAGCGTAACAAAACTTTAGCCTCTTTATTGGGATTTTGCCATAAATATAATTTGGCAAAGTAATAGCCTCACCTTGACAGCCCTGCAGAGGCTTAACATTTTACCAAAAGAAAAATATATGAGTGAGGTCTTGCCTTGTCATACCATCAAAAAATCTTAGTTTCTAACTTTACTATTTTGGATCAGTTTATTGCATAGCAAGGTGTGTTCTATACATAGCTCAATAATAGAAGAATTATATATATACTAACTAGAATTGAAACATGATGAAAGAATATTCTAAATAAACTAGCATGCAACAAGGTAATCGTTCACAAGTTGATTGACAAGCAAAAGTAATCCAAGTCTATTTCATTCTATCTTGACATATTTTAGTTATTATGGTATCGTTTGATCGGAACAATCAAGAGGGCAAGATTTTTGATGTGAAGACTTGGAAGAAGGGTCAACTAAATCAAATTTTAGCCACTCACAAGTTAGTAGGGAGAGGAAAGGAAAGAGGTACTTCAAGACTCCGCTCACGAGACGTCTATTGCATGATCACCTGCATTGCCACAAACAGATGATCAATACCTCTTCTACTCTTTCCAAGCTCAGAAAAAAAATATAGTGTAATGAACGAAATCAATAAAATCCATTAAAATCGTTAAAGAAAACACAAATCCGAAAACTAACTTAAAAGCACGAAAGCAACAAGACGACAACGAAAACTAGGTAAGAAAACTTGCATCGGAGAGGTCACTCTTACTCTGCTGCTAAGTCCATACTTGGGGCATAGTCCATTGAATATGGGAATCAATTTCAAAAAAGCAAATCCATAATGAGAAAAAGATCTTGATTCAATCTATCAATTTCAAAAAAGCAAATCCATAATGAGAAAAAGATCTTGATTGAACGATATCGAAATTATTTCTTAGCCGCGCTCCCCGAAAAGAGGGAACGGGGCACCACATCCTAACCAACTAATAGGAAGTTTCGTCCTCAAAACTTAGGAATAGAACCTACCACTAAGAAATAATGAAGCAAACTTTTTCTCCATCTCAGACTCAAACTCCCACGTTGAAGCTTCAACCGAATGATTTCTCCAAAGTACGCGCACGAGAGGAACCGAATAACTTCGAAGCAGCTTCTCCTTTCGATCCAAGATCCACACAGGGTGTTCAACATACGTCAAGTCTGCCTTCAAGTCCAGTTGATCAAGATCCACCATATGACTCAGATCGTACACGTATTTTCTAAGATGTGAAACATGGAAGATATCGTGCACTTCAGATAATAATGGTGGTAGGACAATCTGATATGCGACTGGGGTGACTCACTTAAGTATTTCAAACGGGCCGACGAATCTTGGACTTAGCTTCCTTTTTGCTCCAAATCTGGTAACTCCTCGCATGGGCGAGACTTTAAGAAATACATGATCGCCTTTTAAGAACTCAAGAGGTCGACAGTGCACGTCTGATGTCACGACCCGCACCCAAAAATCGGGCATGAGTCGTGGGTACGTCCAGCCTACGCCGCAGCATCGACGGTAGAACGCTGTCTAGGTCAACTATCTAGATAATAATCTCACACAAAAATCGGGCATGACCTCTCCAAAAGGAGGGCAACCACACAAACAATATATATAATCTGCCAAGATCTCAACTCCAAACGGAGGAGCAATATCAAATGATAATCACAATATACTCAATCACGAATCTAAGCACGATAAGATAACACAGAGAGTCTAACAACTAAAAAGTCTAACCACCTCCAACTACTACAACAACCACAACATCAATAATAATAATAATACAACAATACATCATCCAAAATAATATACAAACAAGGTCTCAATCCAAAACCGGAAACAAATCCGGTGCTAAAAACTAATAAAAACAACAACAAAGACTCAGTGATCCCGGCTACCAACCCGGAGATCACCCCTAAACTAGAGGGTCCCTGTCTGCACCATCGACAGGCTCAGGTCCATAAAACGTCGGACACCAATCCTCCGGATACTCTGAAAAATATGTCCAGTCAGGACTGGAGCAAGTACATCTCTAACAGCAGTTCCATTTAAATGATAAAAACTATAAAACAGTTATAGCAAGTAGCAAGAAAAAAATGGAGCAAGTATGAACAAGAAAATATGTAAGTCACTGGTGCATAAAGGTAAAGATGCATGAATATCAGAAACAAGATAGTAGTAACTGTAAGATACAAGAATCTAAGCTAAGATCAAGTCCGTGCACATGAACGTGTAGTGAGTCTAGCATGAAAAACATGTAGTGAGTCAAGTCCAGAAACATGTAAGTGAGACCAACAAGAATGCATGAGAGTCCAGACTATAAAGAATGAACTCGGTGTCTTTGAAATACTTGTTTCGACATGTAAACGGCTAGGGGTAAGTACGGCTCACCGCGCACTGGGTGCACGGCTGCTATCATTCCAGATTAGACCAGAGGGAGTGATTCCTGATGATGCCAGATAGGAATGTTTACATGTCTACTCGAGTATTTCCCCGCCCCGACTAATACAAGTGGATCCAAGACCCGACACGCAAATCAAGATGAGTCCAGCCTGTACATGAATGATGCCTGTAGTGATGCCTGTAGGTGATGCCAGTAGTGATTCCAGAATAGAGGCCAGAAACATGAAATGTACGTGTCGCAAGTAAATGAATCCAGAAATATCAATCAGTGTCTCGTGTTGTGCCAGAATAATCAGATGATACTATACTAAAAGCTGAATCATAATAATCATCAAATAATGAAAACTATCAGAGAATGTACTCGCCTGACGTCCTGAGCAACTGGCGATCCGAACCGGTGTCGCAAGGACCTAATGCGAAAAGCAAGATTAAACAGGGTTCTAATGAGTTAAATAGATATAAAATAATTAAAAAATAGGCTTCTAGGGTCGTTCTAGGTCAAACGGGTCAAACCGGTAAAATCTGGGTCAAAAAGTCAACTCTGGGTCCAAAAAGTCAACTCTAGGTCAAAACTAGGTCAAAAGTTGACTTTGGCGGTCAATCGAGTCAACTACGGTCAAGTCTGGGTCAAACTAGGGTGCTCCTGAAATTCTAGGTCAAACCGAGGTAATTAAGCTAGAAAACTCACAAACTCGCCTCCTTGAGATACCGGGATACCCTCGGTATCCGATACCTCAACCTAGGCCACGCACCCCGCCTAAACCCGCTAAAACATATGCTAGCACGCATAATTATATATATATAAACATATAAAAATCACTTCCAAGCATTTCCTAGGCTAATGCTCAAAAACCCCGCTCGAAACTCAATACCTTGGTTATCTTAAGGTATTGAAATACCTTGGTATCTCAAGATATTGAGGTTTCGCTCTAAAACCCCTCTAACTAGCTATCTAGCTATTAATTATATACCTAGTTATTAATCTAGGCTAGGTAATATAGATATCTACTATATTTATATATATCTAAGTATGTATATACCTATGTATATAGATATCCACACACATTTACCCGATTACCCATATACCTTACCCTACGCATAAATATATATACTAACTATAATATATATCTAGCTCTAGGTATATATATATATATCTATGCATATAGATATAGGTATCTACCATATCTACCTACCTATCTATCCATAGATATCTATCTATCTATGTATCTAATCTATTTAACTATCTACGTATCTATCTAGCTACCTATTTATCTAATATCTATCTATCTAACTTATCTATCTAACAAACCATCTATCTAGCTATCTATTTAATCTATCTATCCAACTAATAATCTAACTATCTATCTATTAATCTACCTATCTATCTAGTTATCAATATATCTAGCTATCTAGCTATTTACCTATCTATCTATTACCTATCTATTTATCTTATATAACTATCTATAAACTTATCTATCACTATCTCTATAACAATTTATCTATACAACTAACTATCTAACTATTAATCTATCTATATTGATATATAGATCTATATAACTCACTCTAAGCTACCTCCTACTACCCGCTGCTTGCTGCTGCTACTAGCGCTGCGCTGCTGCTCTTGCATTGCTGCTGCGGCTGCTGCATCTTCATACTGCTGCTGCTGCTCCTCTATGCTACTGCTGCTGCTGATTCTGCTGCTGCTGTGCTGCTACTGCAGTGCAGCAGCAGCTGCTGCTCGCTGCGGCTGGTTCTGCCCCCCCTATCTCACATACACACACACACACACATCCATATATATACATATATATATATCACTATCTATATATATATATACATACATATATATATATCTATATATCTATAACTAGATATTTATATATATATACACTCATCTACACACTCTAACTCACACACTAACACACTCACACACTAATACACACACACACACACACACAACACTAACAACACACACACACATAAATATATATATACATAGCTACATATATATATACTTAATATATATATATCTACACACACTCTCAACTATATATATATATATATATCTACACACACTCTCAACTATATATATATACATACACCTATATATATATATATATCCATACACACACACAAGCACACTTACACACACACTCTCACAAACACACAACCCTACACACAAACACTCCTACATATATATATAAATATATATACATATACACACATACATATATAAAAATATATATATATATAGACACATATCAATACAAACACAACCACGCACACAACACTCAAACCACACGCCCTACTCACGCCCAACGACCCCGACACTCACCAATACCCTAAAATATATAAAATATAGCCCGAGAATTCTAGCACACACTCCCCGATACTAACCCAACGCGCGCACAAGCCCGAAACGAGGAAACCAAGTCGAAATGGCCGTTCGGTCATTTCGACGAACACGTGGTGCGCGGTTCGGAAAACTTCCTGAAACGCACACCAAACGAACTCGGAATCGGCCCAAAATTTACCCACGTGTCCTAAACGATGTCTAGATCCTAGAAAATGTGCTCCCGCGTCAATTCTAGGCCCGTGGCAGAAACGCACATGCACTTAGAATCGGCGACGACGAAAAGCCCCAATTTTGCCCGAAACTCCCGTTTCTCCGCGACACGGCTTCCCGTGCCCAAACGGAGACACGCACTCACCCTCACGACTCCCGACAACGTCTACCTAGGTCCATCTAACCTAGGGCATCACCCAAAATTGGGCCAAATTCGGATTCCATCCGAAATTGACACAAAATCCAGTGTTAAAGTCTCCAAACACTACCCAACTAGTTCCAACTTCCTCCCACGGGTAGCCTAAGGGTCTAGGAAGGTTCTAAAATATTAATTACACTATAAAAGAGTAATTACAAGGGGAAATTTAGGGTTTACCTCTTGGGAGTTGGAATCCCAAGCCAAAATCTCCAAATCTCTCCAAATTCACCTCCTACAAGCTCCAAGCCTTAAATCCAAGCTCCAACACCAAATCTAGGCTCTACCCACCTAGGTTGGGGAAGAATGTAGGGTTAGGGTTCACAAATAAAGAAGGAATGGAAGAAAATAGGAAGAGGGACTTACTTTGGAAGAAGAAGTGGAGAAGAAGAAGAAGTGAAGAAGAAGAAGTAGAATGAAGAGGAATGAAGAAAGGGGGCTGTGGGGCTGCTCACGGGAATGGGGCTGCTGGTCTCACGGGTGTGGGGGGAGAAATATAGGGCCGGCCACTTAATAAAGGGTTCCACTAAGTCCAAATGACCAAAATGCCCTCCCGTAACTCGGTTTTGGGTTTCGGGGCTCCAAATGCACTCAAACTAGTTCCAAATCTCTCCAACTAACTTCCTAAAAATAAAATAAATATTCTAAGCCCCAAAATAATTCTCACAAGGGTGTGGGCTGGGTCGGACATGGGTCCACTAGGGTCTGACATGGGTCCAGGCTAGCCAAAATCCTAAAACAATCAAAATAAAAATAATAAAAAATAATGCAATCACTAATTAAATATAAATACAATTAAATATAAATAATCCACAATTAACTAAATTAAAAATAAAAAAAATACCCGGCTCTGGAAATGGGGTGGTGACATCTGAGTAACTCTTATGACGGCTTTGTGCTACCTTCAGCCGTTCGCAGATCAAACGGATCTTTTGGATGGTTTGTTTTACGAGCATCAGGCCAAGAATTTGTCGTTCACCAACTCCATCCTAATAGATAGGGGATCTATACTTTTGCCTATACAATGCCTCATATGATGCCATTTGAATGCTGGATTGATAACTATAATTGTATATAAATTTTGCTAATGGTAGATGCATGTCCCAACTTGACTTCAAGTCCAAGGCGCAAAGTCGTAGCATATCTTCGAGAATTTGGTTTACCCGCTCTGTTTGACCGTCTATCTGAGGATGGTAGGCAGAGCTGAACTTCAACTTTGTCCCTATTGCTGACTGAAGACTTTCCTAAAAGCTGACAAGAATCGTCCATCTCGATCGGAGATAATGGATACGAGCACATCGTGGAGTCGAACGACCTCATTGAGGTAGATCTGCACCAGACGGTCGGTACTCCAAGTAACTTTGATAGATAGAAAGTGAACTGACTTAGTGAGTCGATCGACGATGACCCAGACGATATTATTTTTCCGTTGCGTCTTTGGCAAACAAATAATAAAATTTATGGTTATGTGTTCCCATTTTCACTCGGGTATAGCAAGGTTCTGCATCTCTCCGTCTGGCTTCTGGTGCTCGGCCTTTACTCGCTGACAAGCCATGCATTGTGACACAAACAACACCACATCCCTCTCTATGTCATGCCACCAAAATATTGTGTGGAGGTCTAGATACATCTTTGTGCTTCCTAGATGTGAAGTATAACTCGCATAGTGGGCTTCAGTGAGTATCTCTTTTTTGAGGTTTGCATCGTTTGGAACACACAATCTTCCCTTCATCCGCATCATTTTATCTGTACTCACCGCAAAGTCGATCGCCTTTCCTGCTGAGATAAGATTACACATCTTCTCTAGGAACAGGTCGTCCTTCTGAGCGGACTTAACTTTCTCCACTAGGTCTAGTTCAAGGCGCAACTGAGCCGCCTGTGCCCCCTTTTTTATCTAATTCAGAGTGTAATGTCCAAACTTTCTAGATCTTTTTCCAGCCTGTCATCGATAACTAAGCTCCCAACAAACACTCAACTCAGTATATCAGCTACAACGTTGCCCTTGTCTGGTGTATATTTGATCATCAAGTCAAAGTTGCTAAGGAGTTCAAGCCAACGTCGTTGCCGTAAATTTATATCCTTTTGAGTATAGAGGTACTTGAGGATTTTATGATCCGTGAAGATTTCACACGGTACGCCATAGAGGTAATGCCGCCATAACTTTAACGCGAACACTACCGCTGCAAGTTCTAGATCGTGCATTGGATAGTTTCTTTCGTGAGACTTTAACTACCTCGACACAAAGACTATCATCTTGTCCCTCTATATAAGGACACATCCCAAACCCTTTCCTGAAGTGTCACTATAAATCTTAAAATCATCGGGCCCGTCTGAAAGAGTAAGAATTGGTGCTAAGATGAGTCATTGCTTTAATTCCATAAATAAAGCTTCACAGTCGTTCGACCATACGAACGTTACTCCTTTCAGAGTGAGATGAGTCAGAGGTGAAGCAATCCTTGAAAAATCTTTTATAAATCTCCTGTAGTAGCCTGCTAGACCAAGGAAGCTTCGAATGTCGCTGGCCGACTCGGGTCTCTTCCACTCCACGATGGCTTCAAATTTCTTTGGGTCGACTGAGATGCCCTCCGCAGAAATAATTTGCCCGAGGAAAGATATATTGTCCAACTAGAACTCATACTTACTTAGCTTCGCGAATAACTTATTATCTCGAAGAGTTTGAAGCACCATTCATAGGTGTCCTGCGTGTTCATCCTTATTCTTTGAGTATACTAAGATGTCGTCTATGAATACCACCACAAACTTATCAAGGAATGGTCGGAACACACGGTTCATCAAATCCATGAATAAGGCAGGAGCATTTATCAGTCTAAACGGCATGACAGAAAACTCATAGTGGCTATATCGGGTGCAAAATGCTGGCTTCGGCATGTTCTTTGGCTTGATCTTTAATTGGTGGTAGCCAGAGCGAAGGTCTATCTTCGAGAACACTGACGCCCCTTGTAACTGATCAAATATATCGTCGATCCTGGACAGAGGATACTTGTTTCGGATAGTGACCTTATTTAGCTCCCGATAGTCTATGCAGAGTCGCAATGTCCCATCTTTCTTCTTCATAAAAAGTACAAGCGCGTCCCAAGGAGACACGCTCAGACGAATATACCCACGGTCAAGCAGTTCTTATAGTTGGCACTTTAACTCCTTTAGTTCAGCAGGGGGCATTCGATATCGAGACTTGGAAATCGGTTGGGTATTTGGGAACTTATAACAGAATTATAGCCACTCACAAGTTGGTGGAGAAAGAAAAGGAAATAGGTGCTTCAAGACTCCGCTCGCGTGACGTCTACTGCACGATCATCTGTATTGCCACAAACAGATGATCAATACCTCTTCTACTCTTTTCAAGCTCGGAATAAAAATGCAGTTCAACAAACAAAAGTAATAAAATCCATCAAAATCGTTCAAGAAAATGCAAATCTGAAAACCAACTCAAAAAATAAACAAGACGACAGCGAAAACTAGACAAAAAACTTGCAGCGGAGAGGTCCCTCTAGACGATGCCGCTAAGTCCATCCTTGGGGCACGGTCTACTGAATATGAGAATCGATTCTGAAGAAGCAAATCTATAATGAGAAAAAGATCTTGATTCAATCTATCCCGATCGAATGATACCAAAAGCTTAGTCGCACTCCCCGAAAAAGGAGAACGGGGCACCACAGAGGATACCATGATACATCGGGTGTCGATATTCTTATTGCGTTGTTTTTTGCATACTTATTTTTAAATTATCTATTAGCAATCATTTTGTGCTTGATTTATTAGAATGACCCTATTTACCCCCTCTAGGGTTCATTCAATTATTTTGTTAGCTTTGCTATAGCAAATGTTATAAATTGAAGCAAGGCACAACTTTTTTTAAAGCAAAGCTCATATACGGTAGAGGTCACAACCTTGTCGTAATGCTAGCATAGTTAAAACTTTTCCTAATGTTAACAACATTAACATCGTCGAATATTAGCATGACCAAATGTCACACCAGTGCCAAAATATAGAGAATAGGGGTATTATCAGTCCAGCTAAATACTACGGAATAGACCGGTATCTCATAGATACAATCACAGCTGTAGCTAGACAAGGGGTGCATACTACAATACAACTCTTCCTAAGATCTCATAAAAGAAGCTAAGTCTCAATTACTCAAACAAACAAAAAAATATGGCATACAAGATAAAGTAATAAGATGTCCCCGACGCCCAATCAAAATGGTCATGAAGCTAGCAGGACAAAACAAAAGGCTAGCACAAGTATCAACCATACATGATTATAAACACAAATATAGTCTAATATATACAATCATGTTGCCTCAAAATATCAGCCCTAGTCCCGTAGTTGGATTTTTTTCATAATTATTCATTTATTAATTAGATTGTTTACCAAAATATTAGGGAATAATACTATCACACCCAATTCCAGATTTGATATTTCTTGAATTTCTTGAATTTAATTTTTCCTCATAATGTATTCCTGCTGTATTTCTTATGTTGGTTCCTGTCATTTTATTTATTATCATTTTTTTTGTTGAGAGAGACTACCCGAGACCAGTAGAATACCCATTGGCATTGCCATAGACCTGGTTTAGGATCTTCATGTAGAATGGACACCTGGTTCAATTCATTTGACTGAACCCATGACTAAACCATTCTTTCTCTCCTTTTATTATATATATGAGCTTTTCTCTCTCTCATCTCTTTTTTCTTCTTCATTTTCATTTCCTTCTTCCTTGATCATTTCTCCCTCACCTCCATGCACCCCTCACCTAGCCGAACCCTAACACCGGGCCTAGCTAGGAAGAGGTCGTTGGACTATTAGGCAAGTATATCGTGCTTAATGGTGAAGTCATAAATTTTTGGATTTTTTATATATATGTTATTTTAAATATATATTTGATGAAAAATGTTCTCCTTGAGTTGCTGATCATATTTAGTTCATGGAGTTTTGGATCTTGATGTATAGATTTTTATAGATCTGAGTTTTAAGTTTTGGATTTTTATGGGTTCCATGAGCTTTCCTTGGTTTTGATCTATTAAAATTTAGTGTTTTCAAAAACTAGTTATTCCTTATATTAGAACATTCCATTTCGTGCAATTTGGCTTTTTTTACTTGATTTGGAGTTAAAATAAAGTTTTTATGAAAATAATTTTTCGATTTTTGGAGCTTTCGGTTATGGTTGAACCTGCTTTTGGAGACGACGAAGTCTTCATGCGGCCAGCGACCTATGCGACAAAGAGTTCTATGCGGCCCAAGAGGATTATGCGGTTTAAACTCCTTGTCGCATACTGATAGCATACATCCATATTGTTGGATGCATGACTGTACATTACACAAAGTGTTCTGGAACTAAGTCCTTGATCTCCTTGTGTATTCAAACGTTGAACGAATAAAAAATTCGCTAAGTCCAAGAGGAGAATCTATGCGGCAATATGAGCATGCGGCAAGCCGTGTATGCGGTAGGCAGTTCTTGCGACCACGAGTTGTTTCCTTTGACTGCATAATTCTGAACTGTTTTGCATATCTGGTTATGATTCTTGTCTTTTCTCCCTGACACACTTTTTGTCCGGTCACATCAATCACTTTATGTCACTTCACTGACACTTC
This sequence comes from Iris macrosiphon, assembly GCA_036927795.1. Lineage (NCBI taxonomy): Eukaryota > Viridiplantae > Streptophyta > Magnoliopsida > Asparagales > Iridaceae > Iris > Iris macrosiphon. Next base: position 151,731,802 of record JAYESA010000015.1, read on the forward strand.
ATTTATCGACCCATCACTCAACACTTGCCCAAGGAGTAGACTTTAACCCTGAGCATGCGATAAGTCAGTGCATGCGGCCAGTGGGTGCATGCGACAAGTGAGTCCATGTGGCTAGTTGGCGCATGCGGCTAAAACTTCTTATGTGCATTTTGTGTTCCCTTTAATTATGTTCATTTAGTAATTCATTTTAATGATTATTGTTGTATGCTTCCTTATGTCGATACAAGTTTATGTTACCAGACAAATTTTGCATGTAAGTTCACGAGATAAGTTTATGTATAAGTTCATAATCCTCACGACACCGTAAAAATATTTGTGTATGAAAATCCATTGCATTTGGCATCGGGCAATCGAGTGTGAGTATTGTCCAATATATCGCGTGTCACGAATATGATAACACGTAAAAATCTCGTACTCGTGACTCATCATTCTTGGGAGTTCTCAAGTGTCCGTGACTCAAGAACTTAAAATAATTTAGTAATGATTAAACAAGATAAGATTTACATAGATCATTGGGAGAAAAGAATATTGCGCTACCGGCTACCCCGATCTCTAAGGGCCCCATATAGCATAGAACAACCCTGCTAGGCAAGGGCTCCATGACTGACCAAGTTTACGCGTGCTGCGGCACTAACAAGACAAGTTTATATACAAGTTTATGTTACAAGATAATTTTATGTTTATAAAGCAAGTTTATGATCAAGTTTAACTTTATGCTTATAAGTTCAATTTCTGTTTATGACAAGTAACAAGTTATGTTATTGTATGGTTGAACATGCGTTTAAGTTTACTAGATAAGTGTACCCTTGGCCATCCGGGTTAACTGCAGTGTCGGTGGTAGCAATATTTTTAAAATAAGCATTTAGTAATTAATTTTTGTGACAACCCTAGCTAATTAATTGCAGCAAGTCATAAAGTTGTTTGGTCGTATGATGAATGATGTTACTTTCATTATAGCTCGCTCTTATAGTTTCATTTTCTTCCAGCGTGTGGTTAGGGTGCTAAGTTCTGCTCGGGTGAAGGTCTGCAACCCCGGTCCTTGTTTGGCTTAAGGGTTGTGGTCCCAATCCAGAGTAGTTCCTATGCTTTCTTGCCTCTCGTCGTCTTACTTTTATTTTTGCACTTGTTATCAGTTCTTCCAGTATTATTCTTGAGATAAGTATATTGGTGTCACGCCCCCATCTCCCGCTGGAATCGGCCGTCCCCGCTAGGCACGAATTATCGCACCAACGCTCCCGCGGGACGATCGTTTTCATCGGGACGTGATGCCGCGCGAGCCTAGAGTTGCGCCCGCGCAAGGCAAATATCAAAACGACCGTTGATAACTAGTTCACCAAGTCGATATAGCGGAATCATAGAATAAATACAAGTATGAATACAAAATAACTCTATATTGATAATGGATAAGATTACAAGTGGTGCTAGGCCAAGATTATAAGTCTCTCAAGCACTCTCTCTCTAAGAATAAAGACGTGCCAAACGGCTTACAAATTGGGATGATACATAGGCGATGTTCCAACATTATGTCCTGTATATGTGCTTCAACTCCGGACGCAACACTCCAAGGCTCCAGAGCGAACTCTACGCCTTAGCGCGCACGAGGGGATATTCCGCACCGAACGAGGTTCTTCCGCACCCTGCAAGCAATCTGGTGGGTTATCAGTACATGAATGCACTGATGGGAAGGCTTCTCGCCCACTCGACAAATCCAACACGTTAATATTAGTTTCGTGCACCAACTATTAATTATCGTGCTATTCTTGCCTTAGGATTAATTTTATGCATAAGATACAAAGCCTATCTCGTGTGGCAGTGCGCCGTACGATATACAAGAAACGCGGCAATACTTACCAACTTACCATTTGTCCTTCCATGCCCAAGTATAAAACCAAGTTAAACCCAGCACGAATATAGATATATATAGAAATCCCAAGATCGCATAACGAACATATGTATGCTACGGGCGTGTTTCTAAACCAAATGCACGATATACACAGTTTACAATACTCATATCATTTTGTGACTCAGGTTGTGCAGATTACTCAGATGTCTTATACTTATTTTACACCGGCATTTTATAGTTGTATAGGCATATTTTACTCAGACTACTCAAATATGTTTCAAGATTCAGATTACTTTATATTCGTTACTTGCCACAAGTTTCTAACGAGCCCATATGCGGGTTACCGCCACGTATGCAATATACTAATGATACCAACTTGGTATTATGACCTGACGAGCCGCCATGGACAAGATATAGTCTCGGCACGAGAATGGAATGCAACATAGATAGCGAGCCTCGCTACACACCTTCCCATCGGAAGCAACGACTATCTAAAATATTCCTGACCGGTTCGGATTGGCCCCGACGCGACCGACATACCGTCCGCAGGAACTTGAATCATGTGCACAGGATGTCCATGGCCATTGACGATCAACACTAAGCTTTTATTATATGCAACACTTTAAGACCTTGAATGAACATAGCTACTTGACACAGTATTTATATATTTTACTCGTTTTAGAGATCTCATAATTTGGTGTATTCATTTCATGCATTATTCACGCTGCTGTCTCACTACTTATTGTATTTCCTATTTTGGGAGTTGCCTTGGCGACCCAACGGTCCCGAAGACTTTCTATGTTTCTATTGTTTGGCTTGGAACGACTATTTTGATAGTCTTCTGCCACAGGTAAGTTAACCAGAATCTATGTTGTGCTTCTGTACCAAGGTCGTATCTATATGACGAGCATTTCAAGACATATGGAGCAATGTACTTCAAAGAACATATAAGGAAAAAAAGCAACACTAGAAAGCAAAATTATAAGAACTGTAAAGCGAGCCTACCATTCCGTTCAACCGATATACTTCTATGTCCTATACAAAGATGTATCAGATGGGATTATTTTCTTAGCTAGATGTGTTGAATTCTTTATTAGCATGCAAGGGGTGATTCTTCTAGCAACTAGCATATATCAATCGTATTTTAAGTAGGCTGGCTAAGCAAAGACAAGTTCATCATAGCCACCTACCTTAGCGATGATTCGCCTCGGTCGAGCGATACTCCGAGCGAGCCTCTGAAAGTCTAAATATGAACTTCTGAAGGGCCAAGTCTAAAATTCCTTTGCCTCAAGCAAGTCTTCTCGCTGAGCAAAGCGGGTCTGGTCATCGCACTTGTGCTGTTTGAATCGACTATCCGCATAGATGTGAAGCAGGTCGTTACATTATATACCACTCAAAACAAGTCTCATCCTCGAGACTTCCTGAGTGCAGATTATTCTATCGCACAATATGGAATCTAACTCAAGCATATCAATCTGTATCATTAGATCCATTCGAACATAATTTCCTACTTGTTTCTCATTCTGTGTCATATGCGTGCAGGGTCTGCCTCATTGAATGACTGTATCATTCAATCCAACTTCTTACTCGGTCTATACTGCGACTTAGCACGGAACATATATCGCTTAATACAGAGTATATTATAATCCATCACAAATGATGATCTTGGGCTGAGGCAATCTTACTTCAGTTGCTATACTATTCCATGTGAATTCGAACATTTTTATTTACAGCTGCATTCGAGTTATGCATATCGCTAAGTCTGGATCGTACCCATATTCAAGGTATCCCTCAAATATGTGTATTTCAACCAAGCTTAGCGACAGCTAAGTCGGATAAGCTACTCGTAAAAATCTTTCGAATCGCCGATCGCTTCGCTATCCGAATAACCGAACTCTGGTTCATTTTAGTAATCGTCTACTCCAATCTCACCCAAATCCAAGTATTGCATTACTATCAACGCACATCTTCCAAGCAACGATTTAACTTGTTATGCCAACTTATCTCGAATATCATCAATTCCAATTCTAAGAGTTCCGTCCGATAATTCTTTAATACTGTCTTATTTCTTACCGTCGTATAACTTATCCAAACAAATCAAATATCACTCAAGTCCTATATTCTATTGCGTTCATTTCAACGCCAACGTCACTAGTATACACTTCCAGTTCCAAGTACTAACTCTAAGTCTTATTGCCCCAGTTATAACGTTTTCCTGAACGATACTCTGAAGTCAGCCACTCCAGTTTAACTCAAGGCATAGGGTCGTCTGCTTAGCCACTAGGTCAGCTCATAAGGTCATAGGTACATCTTATGTTCACGATTCTTATCGAGCAAATTTGTTGCACGATACTTACCCCAAATTTCTAAGGTCAAACCATTATTCTTTCGTACGGGGTATTCTACCCAAGCTCGTTTCACTCAGATTTCTAAACATCAAGCACAGATTATTCTATCCACGTCAATACGTTCATTTACACAGGATCTAGGTTCGTTAGCAAAACTGTTCCTAAGACACGTTCATTCAATCAAATCTATGATATATTCTCATCGCAGGTCAAACTCATCGATTTGCATAGTCTATCTCCTCCATTTCGTTTGATAGAATCCACCTATCCATTCTTTTCTAGGCCTACACCACTAAGTCACGATCTCATTCTAAATCATCGATGTATATCATAAACTCTAGGTCGTCCAACACGATCTATGTATCCGTTCATGAAACCATCCAGCATATCCTACTGCACATTCTAGTCTAACTCCTCTTAAAAAACACTTAGATTCATTTGTATCCTGAAATCCGTCTTATCGTGTCGAACCACAAGTCAAGATGATCCTTTAATTATCACGCTCCGGTCTCCCACAAGTTCAATCATCCCCGTTGGACGTGAAATCACCACATCAACGCTCCCGTGGAATAATCGTCCTAATCCGGACGTGACGCATGTACGAGCATAGAGTTACGCTCGTATAAGGCAATAACATCGAACAATATGGTTATCACTGAAATGATCGAGATACCTTATCATTTTACTTTGCTCCATCCAGGTTATATATATTCATCCATCAAGTCATGTCCGTTCATGCCATGATTATAATTCGTCTAGCAAAATCATCAAAATTCAACGTTTTCGTTTAACAAATCCATAGTCTACTTCTAACATTCCTTAATAACTAATTTTTAAATCTTAAACCTAAGTCTATTCACTTTCGATACGTTCCATTTTATCGAGTTCGTTTATAAAATCTTCGAATATGTCCCTGCGAGTTCGATCATCCCCGCCGGACGTGAAATCACCACACCAGCGCTCCCATGGAATAATCGATCTCGTTTGGACCTGATGTCGAGTGTTACCTTGAACTCGACTTAAGATCGTTCGTCCAAGTCAAGATTAATTCTATTTTCACCTTAATCATTGAACCAAAATTTTCTAACTTGCATCAATCCATGCTATCTTCCAACCATTGATATGATATAAAGTCTTCCAAATTTAAAATTATAGCATTCGTACTCAGACCGAACTCTATCGAGTGATATCCTACACAAATCCAAAATTTTTACATGCATTATCATTTATTCACGCTATATTCCCATTGCACTAACTCCAATCGCATCCCCGATTATTCTATTTCAACTCAAGTTTTAATTCGTTTGATTCAATTCAAAATTGATCGTACGATCCATTAAGTTTTTTCGATCATGATATAAATTCCAGGTACTCTTTATTCCTATTCGATGAAAGCCTTATCCCATGTTCAACTCATTCTAACTTGTTCTAATCAAATCATGAATGATTCCTTCAAATTCGCTCACTTGCTAGGTATTATTTATACTAAGGCTTCGCACAATTACATCGCTTGTTGCAAGACCCGTTTAATACTCCGAAGCCCATGATTCGTTCGAACATTTCTAAGTCGACCAATACACCACTCAGGATTCGAGCTATATCTATGAATCTTTATAGGTTATTTTTATTCTTAATTCACTTACTCGATCTTGAGACAATCGAATACACCACTCAGAAATTGAGTCATCTTATTAACTCTTGAATCACGTTTGCATCGTTCACTCATATATCCAATTTGTTCCTTAGAACTCTAGCACAGTCCCTATTTGCTGTCTTAACTATCTTAGCCTCGTATGTACCTCTATCGATAGCCCTTCATACAAACTATGTTTCGAGTCGTAACTTATCGATACGAACAACCATATAAACTATACGTCGAAACCCAGGCATGACTCCCCAAGATTCTCTTTAGCGATAGTCCGATCATGCTTCTATCGATAGCCTTCTAAGTCCAAATTTATTCTTATCCAAACGATACCCAACCCTCGGTTGTAACTTGCTAGCACCAAGGGTCTTAGCGCATGATACTCAACACAATTTAGTCGAAAGGCTGTGTGCATAGGCAACTGTCCGAACGATATTCTGTCTCGCACACTAACCCACTTGGTGTTCTCGTATAGGCATTCGGTTTCACATATAACTTGCAGATTCTAACATAAGTCTATTTCCACAAAGTCTGACACAGATTGGCACAAAGGCCTTCGTATCAAAATCCCGATCAAGCAATCATATCATTCACATGCACCTTTCAAAAATATTTAGAATCGTTGTGTGGAATATCTCGTTGGAACTTTGAGAGAGAGCGTCTGTAATATAACCCACGAACGAGCTTTCAAACCTGAGAGAAACGATAAGAAGTCCAAGGACGTAAAGCCATGCTCTGATACCAATATGTCACACCCCAATCTCCTGCTGGAATCGGTCGTCCCCGCTAGGCACGAATTACCGCGCCAGCGCTCCCGCGGGATGATTGTTTCCATCAGGACGTGATATCGCGCAAGCCTGGAATTGCACCCGCGCAAGGCAAATACCGAAATGACCATTGGTAACTAGTTCACCAAGTCGAAATAGTGGAAACATAGAATAAACACAAGTATGAATACAAAACAGCTCTTTATTGATAATGAATAAGATTACAAGCGGCACTAGGCCAAGATTATAAGTCGCTCAAGCTCTCTCTCTCTCTCTCTCTAAGAATAAAGATGTGCCAAACTGCTTACAACTTGGGATAATACATATGCGATATTCCAATATTATGTCATATATATGTGCTTCAGCTCCGGACGCAACACTCCAAGGCTCCAGAGCGAACTCTATGCCTTAGCGCGCACGAGGGGACATTCCGTACCGAACGAGGTTCTCCCGCACCCTGCAAGCAATCTGGTAGGTTATCAGTACATGCATGCACTGGTGGGGAGGCTTCTCGCTCGCTCGACAAATCTAACACATTAATATTAGTTATGTGCACCAACTATTAAGTTATCTTGCTATTCTTGCCTCAGGATCAATTTTATGCATAAAATACAAAGCCTATCTCGTATGGCAGTGCGTCATGTGATATACAAGAAACACGGCGATACTTACCAACTTACCATTTGTCCTTTCCTGTTCAAGTATAAAACCAAGTTAAACCCAGCACGAATATAGATATATATATAAATCCCATGATCATATAACGAACACATGTATGCTATGAGTGTGTTTCTAAACCAAGTGGACTATATACACAGTTTACAATACTCATATCATTTTGTGACTCAGGTTGTGCAGATTACTCAGATGTCTTATACTCATTTTACACCGACATATTATAGTTTTATAGGCATGTTTTACTCAGACTACTCAAATGTGTTTCAAGCTTTAGATTACTTTACATCCGTTACTTGCCACAAGTTCCTAACGAGCCCATACGCGGGTTACCGCTACGTATGCAATATTCTAATGATACCAACTTGGTCTTATGATCTGACAAGCCGCCATAGACAAGATATAGTCTCATCATGGAAAAGGAATGCAATGCATGTAGCAAGCCTCGCTACATGCCTTCCCATCGGAAGCAACGACTATCTGAAATATTCCTGACCAGTTCGGATCGGCCCCGGCGCGACCGGCGTACCGTCCGCAAGAACCTGAATCCTGTGCACGGGTTGTCTATGACCATTGACGATCAATACTAAGATTTTATTATATGCAATACTTTAAGACCTTGAATGAACATAGCTACTTGACACAGTGTTTAATACATTTTACTCATTTCAGAGATCTCATGATTTGGTGTATTCCATTCCATGCATTATTCATGCTGCCGTCTCACTACTTATTATAGTTCTCATTTTGGGAGTTGCCTTGGCGACCCAATGGTCCCGAAGACTTTCCATGTTTCTATTGTTTGGCTTGGAACGACTATTTTGATAGTCTTCTGCCACATGTAAATTAACTAGAATCTATGTTGTGCTTCTGTACCGAGGCCGTATCTATGTGACGAGCATTTCAAGACATATGGAGCAATGTACTTCAAAGAACATATAAGGAATAAAAGCAATACTACAAAGTAAAATTATAAGAACTGTAAAGCAAGCCTACCATTCCGTTCAACCGATCGACTTCCATGTTCTATACAAAGATATATCAGATAGGATTATTCCCTTAGCTAGATGTGTTAAATTCTTTATTAGCATGTAAGGGATGATTCTTCTAGCGACTAGCATATATCAACCATATTTTAAGTGTGTTGGCTAAGCAAAGACAAGTTTATTATAGCTACCCACCTTAGCGATGATTCGCCTCGGTCGAGCGATACTCCGAGCGAGCCTCTGAAAGTCTAAATCTGAACTTCTGAAGGGCCAAGTCTGGAATTCCTTTGCCTCAAGCAAGTCTTCTTACTGAGCAAAGCGGGTCGGGTCATCGCACTTGTGACGTTTAAATCGGCTATCCACATAGACGCGAAGCAGGTCGTTATAATTGGTACCTTACAAGTCTCGATCAATAATTATTTTCTTTATGTCTCTTTCTGCTTAAGTTGTGATATCTTTGGTCTATCACCTCGAGCTCCTTTGTGGTACTTATTGTTTGGGGTTCTGACCCCACTAGCTTTGCATGGCCAGGTTACCCCGAAGAGAACTAGGATCCACCGCACTTCCAGCAAGATGGCTCGCACTTGTAGGACTGCGACCTAAGCTCGCGAGTGGGTCTCCTTATTTTACCCCTCGTCTTGATTACTTCATTTTGTGGTATTTAGCAAGGGGCAGGGTTAGCTCCTTATATTTTTTAGACTATAATCAACATGATGTATATATTAGACCATGGCTGGTATATTTAATCATGTATTATTATATTCTGCTAGTGTAGCATTTTGTATTCACTAGCTTCATGATCATATGTGACATGTAATTTGGGATATCTTTTTTACTTTCATGTATGATATACTCTTGTACTTGTGTTATTGGGTTGGAATAATAGGATTTGTCGGCCTTAGGACTGACGTTATAGCATACTAGAGTTCACCTATTTGTCTTCTAGGCAACCTTTAACACATTGCAGCTTACTTCGGTATTCTAAAAGATACGATTGGCCATGTCAGTCCCCGTATTTATCCAGTATTCTGTAAGTAGGGCGTAACAAGGTTTTCTTGGTGGCCTATGCAGGTTTTCAGACTTGTGGAGGGGGGACTCATCTTATTATAGAATCTTAATCCTCTATAATCTTCAATTGAACTCCACTTGCAAACATGCACCTCTCTCTCTCTCTCCTTGAACTTCAAACTTGCTTGACATGATTGTTTCATTCTCGTCCCTTATTGATATCCTTATGTCCTTATCCTTCAGGATTACCTCACATGCTCCTTCTTCTGAGGGTTATATTGTACAGATAACTCCAACAGATCCAACAGTAGGCCAGGGCCAGATTCTGCCACCGAACCAAGGGCAAACATCAGTAGCTCTTCATCAACCAGCTCCACAAGTCATGCATACCCGACCAGCACAATCAGCACCACCAGTCTTGCTGGAATGACCAGTTTGACCTTCTTCGTCATTCATACCAGCCCAGACAATACCACCAGTTCTTCCAGTACAACTAGGGCAGGCAGGCCCGCAGGCTATGTTAGAGATGATCCAAGCTATGATGATGGTACAACAACCACAATAACTCCAGCTTCAGCATCAAGTGGTCCAACTCTGTCAGCAGTTTCAGCAAGGACAAGAACAGACCAATACTAATATAGTACCTGCTATGACCTCTCCTGTAGTAGCTTTCTCTTCAATAGCTAATGCAAATGCATGTCCTCGTCCCTGAGCTGGTCCTCTCTGCTGCCAAGCCTGCGAGAATAGTACTTCCTGTGGTGCCAAAGGTGGACTCGGTTGATACCCTCCTGGAGCTGGTGGTCTGACTCCTCCAACTCCCGTCTGTGGTGCTCCCAATACTGGATAAACTGGCCTAAGTGGCTGCTGGGCTGGTCTCGATGCTGGTAAAGCTGGTCGGTTTACCATCGGTGCTCCCTCTCGGCGCTCAGGGCAGTCCTTAGCTGGATGTTGGCTGGATCCACAAACCAAGCATAGTCCCAACTTGCGTCTGCACTCCCTCTCAATATGCCCTACCTTGCCATAATAGTGACAAGTAGAAAGGGATGGGGCTCTCGATGCTGCTCTATAAAGTGGATTCCTCTGGGGTCGCTTTGCAGGCTCCCCATGTGGTGCTCTGGCTGGTGCTGATGTGAATGGCCATTTCAGGCTGGACTCTCTCCTGGTGACGTGCTTCATACGTCGGGCTGCAGCAAGGACGTCCATAAATAAAGTAGGTACAACAGAGCCGATCAATCTCTGTAGCTCAAAGCTAAGTCCGTTGAAGAACTTCTTCGTCTTTTCCTCTTCTATCGGAATCAGAGTAGGGGTGAAGCAACTCAAACGGATGAACTATGAATTATACTCTTCTACTGTCATGTTGCCTTGAGTGAGGCGGTTAAACTTATCCCTAAGTTCTACTCTGGCAATGGCTGGAATGTATATCTTCTGGAAGAGTCGAGAGAACTCCTCCCAACTGACTCAGTCTAGTCTAAGTCGTCTCTCCTCAGATAGCCACCAGTGATGTGCATTGCCCGTCAACTTCATCTTGACGGCAGTCATCCAACCCTCCCTCGGAAGCTCAGCTGCTTCCAATTGGTATTGAGTGTTTATGAGCCACTCATGAACTTAAGTAGGCTCCTCCTTGCCTAAAAAGGTACGGAGCTTCATCTGGCAAAAATTAGTGAAAGATCCATCGATAGCCGTCTAGCTGGTGGGTTCGCCTGCTCCAGTGCGGTCACTATACTGTTTCTCAGGTTCTCTGCTTCGTGATGCTGAGCCTCTTGATAAACCTGTTGTTGTGCTTGCATTATTGCGTAGAATATTTGGAATATCTGCTGACCATCCATAGGTTGTCCTGGTGGAAAAATGGGCATCGGTGGAGTAAACTGTGGCGGTGGTGGAATATCGTCTCGCCGGAACCTCGAGGCGTGCTGATCTGCTTGATTGTTTTATTGAGTGGATGGATCTCCACCCAATGGTGTTACCCTATCGTCATATGTGACCATAATACCTTGTGGTGTTCCCACAGGAGTCTCGTTGCTGGCTCGTGGATCCATTACTCTGCATACAAAGTAAACTATGAGAGGCGCACAGAGGAATCAAGGCATGATGCAAGTCAAGAAATTATTTTAAAGTCGATATAGAGGTCAAGAACAGGTCAACAAATGGATGAGATCATATAATTTATTCTATCCTAATTTGTAAGCTTGCTCGGTTCCTTAGTTGAAACCAAACCAATATAGTCGAAGACCTGTATGGGCCACCACAAAAACTATGTCAAGTCCCAGTCCCAAAATACCGAAGGACTAGCCACGTGGCAATGGCCAACAACACAACTCCAATGGGCAAACCCAATTTAATGGATCCGTTAGAGTGCACTTAAGCTATAATAAATATAAATGCAGTCTACACCATCTATCACAGAATAATTCTAACCTTATCCACAGAAAGAAACATAACTAAATATGATAGACTAATCAAGATAATAAATAAAGGAAATAGTCCATCATTAAGTCAACATATGTAGTATCTCGGGGAATAACCCGATAAAATAAGAAAAAAGAATAAGTCAATACATAAGTCCATGAGTCAAGATATGAAATAACTATAAGCATAAATAACTTAGTATGTAACAAAATACTCAGGAGAAATCCTCTGGCACAACCTCGTCCTCTCGTGCCAGTACTGCTCCAGTGTCAGCTCATGTCTCATATATCTCGGGTAATCCTCCTCTGTTGTACCTGGGGACATAATCCGTATCCAGGTCCTCAGGGGACATATCTAGGTACAATAAACACTCAAGCCAAATAAAATACAGTATATAAAAAATAGATCCTCAGGGCAAGCTATGTAACCAGCTTTGTGAAATACAAATGAGAGCATCACTAGTACTCAAACTGAGACTACTACAAGCTCTGTGTCGGGGAGCCCATAGCAGCAAGAATATCACGTAATGGGCCAAACTCTGGAACAGAGACTAAAGTACCTCAATAATCATGTATATAATCAGCATGTAGCCTGTGTGTCTCTCCCCACCCAATGTAATCTCACATCTCATGTCGATAATATCTCATGTCCATAACACGCAAGATCATGACCTCTAGCTAGTACAACGAGTCATAATGATATCTATGTATATGCAAGTCTTATGTCACGAATCCTGTAAGCCTATACAGAATCACCATGAATAACTCAGGAAAGATTCTGTTATATGAATAGTTTTAAGTGTCATGTGGTATGACGTACTTGGTAAAGCAAGCACGTAAAAATATAGGATCGTGGAATCAACTCTCTAAGTGACATTACACGACTCCGCATACGGTGTCGACACCTTAATCTTGTTTGGACGTTAAGCAACGTCTCACGGTCCTAAGTTGAACAGGTACAACACAGAAGTATATAGAAAGAATATAAGCAAATAATATCACAGAATCTACTACAAGTTGGCAAGGTACACTTGCCTGGGTTCTGAGCTCCGTTAGTTGCTCCAATATAAGTGGAATCTCCTGGTATGCCTCTAGATGCTGAAAAAAATATCACCATTATTCTCAAAATACTTGAAATAGCTAGGATTGACTACCCATTAGTCCAATTTGGACACAGGGGCAAAATTGACAGTTTTTGGTCAAAGCGGGGTCCACATGTGGCCCACTTCGCACAAAAAAATATGTCAGAGACAAAGTTTTTCAAATTTGTCAAATTTAGTCTCTATGAGTCCAGAACAAAAGCACAAACCCAATATAACGTCCAAAACTGGATTCTGATGAGCCGGTCACGAAATCGCCCATCAAGTAGAATCGTGGGACCCGAGAAATGGTATTTCGTCAACGTTCTCAGAATGGAACCAAATTTGGGTCACAGGGCCAGCATAACGTTGCGAATTCGATGGTGCAAGTTTTATTGCGAAATGATAAGCATACACGAAATTATGACGAGTGTTAGAACAGGCCGATATGGGGCTTTTCGACGGATACGTATTGATTTCGGTGTGCACGCACATCCAAATCAACTTTCGCAAAATCTCACACGTTTGTGTTGACGATACGCGCCTTTTGTGCAGTTTGTACATGACAAAGTTGCCTCATTTAGTTGAACATACCCCATTTTGAGAAATTTTGGGTTTAAGAAACCAAATTTTTAACAGATTTCAACAGCAATTAAAATACAACATACATTGAATTAAAATAAACTAATTGAAGAGATTAAAACTCAGTTATATTGTCTAAATTACTGTTCAAGTACAATTTAAAAATATTAACTAGGTTGGAAAAAAATCAGACATGAACATGGGTGGTTGGAACAGTTTCTGATCTCAAACTAAGTTATTTTTTTCCTGTTTTGTGTCATAATTTACGATCGACACAGGACACGATAAGTTAAACTAATTAAACAGGGTTCATGGGGGTCATATGGTCTTCACATAGGATTCGATGTATCGTTATTTGGATTATTGTGCAGGAAGATAATGGGGCAAGAAGTAGGGTACCTCGTTGTTCTGTTGCTCGGGATGTCGGAGCGGCTGTCTTCGCGGCGGCGTGGGATGGTCACGGCGGCGTTGTCGACGGCCGGCGATGGTCGGGATAGTAGATGAGATGTTGGTGGGGGTCTTCTCTAGTGTTGGGTTATGTAGGGGTGAGAGGAGGGAGGTTACGGAATAGGAAGAGAGGGGGTCATGTCAGTTTCGGAGAAGAGGAAAGGAGGAGTCTGCTGCGGGGGTTTGGGGGTATCTACTGTAGCAGCGGGTTGGGGTGGGTTTTGGGTTGATCCGAGTTTAGGGTTCGAGTTATCGGGTTATGGATCTCGGGTCGGGTATGGGTCCAGTTCGGTTTAGTTTGGTTTAACTCAGTTTGGTTTGGGTTGGTTTATATATATATATATATATATATATATATATATATATATATATATATATATATATATATATATATATATATATATATATATATATATATACATATATGGCCATCTAAAAATAGATTTGGACCCCAATAAATTCCAGAAAAATTACACAATACTCTAATATTAGTTGTACACCCAAAAATATATTTTTTGCACTATTTTAATAATTAATTCAATACACATAAATATTAATCCATAAATATATATTTATTTTAATTAGCTAAAAATAATAAAAATTTCTCTATTAATCATAATCATAATTAGAAATTTTAAATTAAATTCTAAAAATTTGGGTGTTTACAGTTAGAGTAGCACTCGACAATAGTGGGTGTTATACTCATAACTCGGCGACAAATGTTAGTCGCATGCGCCCTACCAAGCTCCTCGACACGGAAGATGCAGTTTCAGTATATTCTTGGCTCCAGGACTTTGAGGCCATTCTGGATGCAACCAAGACCCCACATGATGAGAAGGTAGCAGTCGTAAATTTACAACTATCAAATATTGCCCAAGATTGGTGGGCAACACAAGAAATGACGCTTCCGAAGCCCATTGACTGGCAAACGTTCAAGGAGTGCTTCGATGAGAAGTATTTTTACACAACTGCTAAGTTTCAGCTCCAACAGCAGTTCATCAACCACCGCCAGAACATAAGATCGATTGACCAGTATGCGGCCGAGTTTTGCCGACTTAGCCGATTTGCTCCTCATATGGTAGCTTCCGAGGAAGACCGATCCAAGAGATTTGAGCAAGGGTTACATCTAGAGCTTTATCAGTTTACGGTGGGCCATAATTATACCACCTACGATACAGTACTCAGGGCAGCCAGGTCCCAAGAACTTGTCGACCAGAGATTAATAGCAAGACCGGAGTCCATAAGAGGTCACACTTATCCCTGAGAGGCATCAGTATTCAGTCATTACCTCCAACACCAACAGTCATAAATCCTCGCCCGCCAACACCTCCAGCCTCCACGGTAACCTTAGTACAATCTACCAGGCAGTATGTATCAGCAGGATGCAGCCACTGCAGCAAGCCAGGGCACAACAAAGATCAGTACAAGAGGGCTAATGGCCAGTATATCAGATATGGGATATCTGACCACATGATTGGTTCATGCCCGATCCGGTACCCAGGGACTTCTTCAGTCTGACAGTTACTAGCTCTGCCTCGGACAACGATTGAAGGCCCGCGAGGACCAGTGTTAGCAGTTTGAACCCTAGCCCAACGTCCTCTCCCGATGCAGACTCAGCGGTTACAGCAGCAACGTCCGACGCAGTATGCGCAAGTCCAGCAAGCCCACCCAGTAAGACAGAATCAGCAGCAAGTTAGAGCCACGACCCCTGGACGATGGCCTAACAAAATATTTGGCAACCTAGAGCAGTTGGTAGCCGAAGGCGCTACAATTATGGGTGAGATTTTTGAGCTCTCTTTAGCTTGTCTTATTCTTGGGTTTATGTCGAACGAACTCATATTCTGAATCGTTCGAGATACGATAGTCGTTTCGATCCTTCGTTGAGCAAAGGTGAGTTTTTTGCCCCATTCTTCTGCTTTTGTATCTTATTTTACATGATGTCTATCATGTGTCCCGACTGTGAGGTATGTCCTGGATTAGAGTCATATCCTCGATATAGTCGTTGGTACTGACTTACCTCCAGGCTTGGCTCTTGTCCATTTGTGTGAGTCAGCATAGGCAAGCGAGAAAGAGTTCTTATTCGACTGACTCAAGAGTTTATGTATCCATATGCCTCCATTTTCCATGTGTGTTACTTTTGTGCATTTATTTATTAGTTATTTCTGCAGCTATCATTTCTATTTTTAGTTATTTGCTTAGTATATTAATCCTTTGATTAGTGACTTACGATTTCTTGAGCTTTCTCGTGCGTTCTAGCTTGACTAGCCTTGGTGAAATTTTGAGGACAAATTTTTTCTAAGGAAGGTAGATATGTTTCACCCGATTCCAGATTTGGTATTTCTTGAATTTTTAGAATTTAATTTTTCCTGATAATGTATTTCTGCTGTCTTTCTCATGTTGGTTTCTGTTATTTTATTTATTGTCATTTTTCTATTGTTGAGAGAGACTACCCAAGACCAGTAGAATATCCATTGGCATTTCTATAGACCTGATTTAGGATCATCATGTAGAATGGATACCTGGTTCGGTTCATTTGACTGAACACATGACTAAACCATTTTTTCTCTCCGGTTAGTATATATATGAGCTTTTCTCTCTCTCTCTCTCTCTCTCTCTCTCTCTCTCTCTCTCTCTCTCCCCTTTCTTTTTTCTTCTTCCTTGCTACTTTCTTTCTCACCTCCATGCACCCCTCCCCTAGCCGAACACTAGCACCGGACCTAGCTAGGAAGAGGTCATTGGACTATTAGGCAAGTACATCTTGCTCAATGGTGAAGTCATAAATTTTCATATTTTTCATATATATGTTGTTTTAAAAAAAATATTTGATAAAAATGTTCTCCTTGAGTTACTGATCATATTTAGTTCTTGGAGTTTTGTATTTTGATGTATAGATTTTTGTAGATCTGAGTTTTAAGTTTTGAATTTTTATGGGTTCCATGAGATTTTCTTGTTTTGATCTATTAAAACTTAGTATTTTTGAAAACTTGTTATTCCTTATGTTAGAGCATTCTATTTCGTGTAATTTGGCTTTTGTTTCACTTGATTTGGAGTTAAAATAAAGTTTTATGAAGAAAATAAATTTTTGGTTTTCGGAGCTTTCGGTCATGATTGAACCTGCTGTTGGAGAAGATGAAGTCTTCATGCGGCCAACGACCTATGCGTTAGGGAGTACTATGAGGCCCGAAAGGATTATGCTGCCTGAACTCCTTGCTGCATACTGACAGCATGCGTCCATCTTGTTGGATGCATGACTGTACATTACATAAAGTGTTCTGGAACTAAGTCCTTAAACATCTTGTGTATTCACTCGCTGAACGAATAAAAAATTTACTAAGTCCAAGAGGGGAATCTATGCGACAATCTGAGCATGCAACCAACCGTGTATGCGACAGGCAGTTCATGCGGCCATGAGCTGTTTCTCTTGAATGCATAATTCTGAACTATTTTGCACATCTGGTTATAATTCTTGTCTTTTCTCCCTGACACACTTTTCGGCCTGTCATGACCCGCACCCGAAATTTGGGCATGAGTCGTGGGTACGTCCAGCCTACGCCGCAGCATCGGCGGTAGAACGCTGTCTAGGTCACAAACATAGAATATCCTGTCAATAGTCTCAACTCCGTACGGAGGACAATGATAAATAAACCACAATGCTATATTATACTCAATCACAACTATAACATAATGGCACAATGAGAATTAAAAAGAGTTCTAAATAAAAATCAACCACAATAAGTCCAACTCAAATCCTGGGTCTAAATGACCTCACAAAGTCACAAATAAAATAAATACATCTCAGTCTCAGTCTAAAACAATAATGCAGAAAAGTAATCTAAGAACAGGCTGGTAAGTTCTCCTCTAGGATAGGCACCTCCTCTGGGATTTCTGGAGTGAAATCTCCCTCTATTCCTGGGCCATAATGAGTAGGGCAAAAGTCCTCCAGGTCCTCTGAAAATGTTGTTATCCAGTCAGGATTGGAGCGAAGCACAAGCACTAACAGCAGTTTCATTAAATTGACAAAATCTATAAACAGTGTAAGAGATACAAGATGGAAATAAAAGCTGAACATGTGAGGTACTGGAGAAATGAAATAGACAATAGAGCATCTAGCAATGAGCAATAAATAGTGAATGCTAGAACAAGTAAATCTGAATAAAGATAAAACATCTAGCTAAGTGGTTGAAATATTAGTTTATTATGTGATCGGCTTGGGACTAGATCAGGCTGGTTATATATGATTAGCTATGATTCTTTTAGGTCAGGCTAACCGCATGGTTAGCTATGGTGCATATAGTGGTCAGGCTAATCATATATAACAGCTATGGAGCATATAAATGGTCAGGCTGCACCCGACGTGAGAAGTGGGATGAGCTATGGTACATATAATGTTTGGATATGATCACATAATCTACTAATAGTTCCCCATCCCCCAGCTAGCACGAT
Organism: Iris macrosiphon; assembly: GCA_036927795.1. Taxonomy (NCBI): domain Eukaryota; kingdom Viridiplantae; phylum Streptophyta; class Magnoliopsida; order Asparagales; family Iridaceae; genus Iris; species Iris macrosiphon. Next base: position 151,750,030 of record JAYESA010000015.1, read on the forward strand.
GGATTCCAATCACGACTCCTCATGATGGGGATCTAGGGTGCTAACTCGTGTATCCACAGTGTCGGAATCAAGTATGTAATACACTACAATTTATAGAAGTAATCAACCATGAAAACTGTCAGAGAATGTACTCGCCTGTGGTCCTGAGCAAAATGTGAGGATCGATGTCCAAAGTGGGATCACAATGACCTATATATAAGATATCAAGGTTAAAAATGTGTTTGGAATAATAAAAGTGATTAGCTAAGTTGAAATGAGGGTGTTAGTCCATTTCTAGGTCTATACTAGGTTTACCTATGATTAACTAGATCATTTGGTCAAAATCTAATTAATGCTAGTCTATAACTGCCATACTAGATATTATTAATACACAATTAGCTTATATAGTAAGGTACCATGATATCTAGTTAGTACCTAGATTTAAGTTGAAGACTTTAGTCTAACTGAGATACCACACATATCTTAACACTTACGTACTGATACTTTAAATAGTATGCTAAAAATACTATGTTGCTAGTTAATACTTACCTACTCTTAATCCTAATCCTTAACCCAACTCAGTGTCACCTAAGATATATATATACTAGCTGCCAATGGATTGGATCAATTTCATATCCCAAGTCATGGCAACTATAGTTGCTGATACTATAGTGTATCAGCAAATACTAGTAATACCTTAACAACTCATCACTTCCCAATACTTGGCACTAACTTCCTACACAAACACATGGATATCCTACCCACTACTGTGAATGCCTCTCATTGCTGCTACTGGTACCTTGCTGCCACAGTGCAAACTGTACTGATACTTGTTCCCTGCACACAGACACTCAACACAGAGCTATACACACACTGACACAGTGCACACATTGATACTAAAACCCCAAATGCCCAACATACACTGGACAGGAAAAAATACACAGTTGCTCCTCACCTAACTATTACACATGTTTACTCTACTGATACCCCATGTAGTTGTAGCCACAGTTCAGTTTTGAACTGACTGTGTACAGCTACCTACTGCACTACTCTTCACTCACCCACCCTGCAATTTACTGATACACAAACACTAACATACCTATACACCTCCACACTGCTACTAGAGAATAGATCCTGGGACACACTGACACACAGACACAGATATCTGATACACCACACTCACAGTCCTCACACATAGATTTTCACTGATACATAATCTCCTAAAATCACTCACTGAATACAACCCACAGAACTAATAATTTACTGATACAAACACACAGTAGATACAAACAGTCACTGACTACATCACACTATTCTTCAATCAACTGATACTCAACATAGGTATGGATAAAATCTGCACATATTAACACTCAAGTATCTAATACACAGGTACACATATACTGACCCAGGTATCCTGGGAATTCACTCACTCTCACCCAGGCCTCTCTGGCTGGCACCCCCACAACTGACACTATACAACACCTCACACATACAGCACTAGTTAAACCTAAGCCAAAAACACACACAGGTTCTCAGTCTGAATTGTTCAGACTACCCTGGTTCTCACACTCACACATGTCTCAGACACACAGGCATACCCACAGTTATACACAAGAAAATCCCTCACAAACACATGAGTTCTATGATACATTCACTCACACACATGTATACTGATTTCACATACTGACACAGGTCACTTACACACAGTTTAGCAGATTTTCCCCCAATTCAAATACACTGATACATAGCCTTACACACATGCTGATATCTGCACAGCAACACACCTATATTATTGATACATTCTGCACTCACTGATGCACTATTTCACTCACAAGTTCTGAATACACTGATACATATCTATATACAACCAATACACAGCCACATACATCCAGAAATTCTGAACAAGGACACACCTGCACTGAAATCCCCAAACCCGACTATACAACTCTAATCAAAACAATAACACATCTACACATATGCCTATATATATATAAATCAACAACAAAACAGATTCAAAATAGATTTAAAACTAAACACAGATCCTACACTAAGACCCAACCCGAATATGCTCCAAAAAAACCCAAAATACACAGGTTTACAAATCACCCGACTGTGTACAGTGGGAAAACCCTAAATCCGGATGTCTAGACTACACGTAGGGGATGTAATCATGCTTACACGAAGTCCCTAGGATTAGGGTTCCAGAATTTTGGGGAAAACCAAATAAAATTCACCAAAGCCCTAGATCTCCTAGGTTTTCATGTAGAAACCCTAAAATTCGAATTCTAACCCTTAGGGTGGGTTCCTAATGGCCATTATCATCTGAAAATAGAAATTAAAGGAATGAAAACTAGGGTTTTACCTGCAGGGAAGGTTTCTTCAATGAGGTTCTTCTTCTCCAAGGCTTCCTGACCCACGTTCCTTGCTTCCCTTGCTTTGGAGGAGGAGAAAATGGAAGCCCTAGGTTTAATCTCGAAAAATGGGGTGGGGAGATGGTTTCTCTAGATGGAGGCTAGGGTTTCTCTCTCTATATGAAGAATGAGAGGGTTCCTTTTATATATATAGGCCCAGTTAGGGTTTCTAGTGTGTGGCCTAGGTTTAACCCCTAGGTTAGGTCATGTAGAACCTAATTAGCTAAGGTTTAGCCAGTCTAGGGTTTGAGGGTTCACCCTAAAATTTGGATTCTAGGGTTTCACTAGAACTGGGTTTACAATTAGGGTTTAGTCATTAGGGTTTGACCTAATGGGTTCTAGGGCTTGACCTAAAACAATCATAAAATAAATAGTTTTAAAATCTCAGCAAATTAATTAAACACATAATTATCCAAAATAGTGAAATTACACAAATGCCCTTACCTGGAAAAGTGGTAGTGACAAGTCTACCCTCCTAAAAGAAATTTCGTCCTCGAAATTGGACTGAACTAGAACAAGAGTGAAATCAGAAAAGGAAATACCTCAAGTCTAGAAGAGATACGGGTATTGCTCGCACATTTCGTCCTCTCTCTCCCAGGTCGACTCCCCTGGAGAGTGATGTCTCCATGCAACCCGAACCAAAGGAATAGTTTGGTTCCGCAACACCTTCTCTCTGCGGTCCAAGATCTCTACGGGCTGCTCGGGGTAGCTGAGCGTTGGACCAACCTCAATCTCCGAGTGGTCGAGCACGTGACTAGGGTCTGCCACGTACCGTCTCAGCTGCGACACGTGGAACACATCATACACTCCCTCTAATGCAGGCGGCAAGTCTAATCTATACGCCACTGCACCTACCCTTGCAAGAATACTGAAGGGTCCGATGTAGCATGGGCTAAGCTTCCCGCTTCTGCCAAAATAAATCGTGCCACGCGTCGGAGAAATCCGTAGGAATACTAGATCGCCAACCTAAAACAAAACAGTCTCAAAACGCAGTCTAAACAAACAAACACAAGCCAAAAAAACAATGATCTATACCTGAAACTCAAGGGGTCTATGGTGGCTGTCGGCCCAATGCCGCTGTCTGTCCTACGCCACTCGCAGTCTGTCTCTGATGAGTTTCACCTTTTTTGCTGAATCCACGACCATTTCGGGTCCTAGCAAGGCTCTCTCTCCAACATCGTCCCACGATAGCGGTGTACGGCACCTCCGTCCATAAAGAGCCTCAAACGGTGACATTTCGATGCTGGCCTGGTAACTGTTGTTGTAAGCGAACTCTACCAGATGCAGGTGATCCTTCCAAGAACCTCCGAGATCTAGAACACAAGTACGTAGCATATCCTCGAGAGTCTGAATAGTCCGTTCGGACTGCCCGTCTGTCTGGGGGTGGTATGCGGTACTGAACTTGAGCTGGGTGCCCAAGCTAGCCTGCAGACTCCTCCAGAAGTGGGAAGTGAAACGGCTATCCCGATCCGAGACGATGCTCACAGGAACTCCATGTAGCCTAACAATCTGACGCACGTACATCTCTGCTAGCTTCTCTGTCGACGTGCCCACCTTGAAAGGTAAGAAATGGGCTGATTTGGTCAACCTGTCCATGATGACCCAAATCGCGTCTTTCCCTCCTGGAGAACGTGGAAGCCCTGAAACGAAATCCATGGTCACGTGCTCCCATTTCCATTCTGGAATCGGTAGAGGTTGAAGCAAACCACCTGGCCTCTGTCGGTCTGTCTTTACCTGCTGGCACACTAGACACCGGGATACGAAGCGTGCTACCTCGCGCTTCATTCCATACCACCATACGTGCTCCCTCAAGTCTCGATACATCTTGTTGGCACCGGGATGCATCGAGTACTGAGAGCGGTGTGCCTCCTGTAAAACCTCCTCGCGCAGCTCCCCGCTAGGCACACATATCCTCGTGCCGTGCCGTAAGGAACCATCCTCTGCGATAGTAAAGTCGTCCGACAATCCTGCCTGAACATGTGCTCTGATACTCCTCAGAGCCTCATCCTCGTACTGTGCAGCTCTGATCCTGTCCATCAGTTCGGACTGTATCTGTAATCCCCACATCTGAATCTCAGTACCGGGAACTAATACTTCAATCTCCAAGCTCTCCAAATCAGCCAACAAATGCCTATCTGTCGTCAAGTACATAGCCGTCGGATACCTGCTCAAGGCATCGGCGACTACGTTAGCCTTCCCTGGATGGTACTGCAATGAGATGTCAAAGTCCTTCATCAACTCTAACCACCTCCTCTGCCTCATGTTCAGCTCCTTCTGTGTGAATACGTACTTCAAGCTCTTGTGGTCTGTGAAGATCTCCACACGCTCTCCGTACAGATAATGCTTCCACAGCTTTAGAGCGAAGATAACTGCTGCCAACTCTAAATCGTGGGTGGGGTAGTTCTTTTCATGAGAGCGTAAATGCCTGGAAGCATAGGCAATTACCTTCCCATGCTGCTGAAGAACGCATCCCAGACCCTTCCCTGAAGCATCACTGTATATGGTAAAACCACCTGTCCCTGCTGACAACGTCAAAATTGGAGCTGTTGTCAACCTCTTCTTTAGTTCATCAAATGCAGCCTGGCACTCCTCCGTCCAGACAAAATCCACATCTTTCCTAGTCAATCTGGTCATCGGCGCTGCAATCTTGGAGAAGTCTTGTACAAACCTCCTGTAGTATCCTGCTAGCCCGAGAAAACTCCTGATCTCAGCTACCGAACTGGGGGTAGCCCACGACTCTACTGCCTCAATCTTCTTTGGATTAACCGAGATTCCGTCACCCGACACCACATGCCCAAGAAATTCGACCTTGTCAAGGAAGAATTCACACTTAGAGAGTTTCCCGTACAGCTTCTCCCTCCTGAGAGTCTCTAAGACCAACCTCAGGTGCTCTTCGTGCTCCTCCGGAGTCTTGGAATACACAAGGATATCGTCGATGAACACCACCACAAACTTGTCAAGGTACTGGTGGAATACCTTGTTCATCAGGTTCATGAATACTGCCGGTGCATTGGTTAAACCAAATGGCATCACCATGAACTCAAACTGGCCGTATCTGGTCCGAAAAGCTGTCTTCGGCGTGTCTTCTTTCTTCACCTTCACCTGGTGATAGCCTGACCTCAAATCAATCTTTGAAAACACCCTCGCCCCGCTCAACTGATCGAAAAGATCATCTATCCTCGGCAGCGGGTACTTGTTCTTGATGGTGATATTGTTCAAAGCTCTATAATCAATGCACATGCGCACCGTGCCGTCCTTCTTCGGTACGAACAATACCGGAGCTCCCCATGGTGATGAACTGGATTTGATGAAGCCTTTGTCCTGTAGCTCCTCAACTTGCTTCTTCAGTTCTGCCAGCTCGCTGTTGTTGACTCTATAGACATGTCGTGAAATGGGCTCCGCTCCTGGAACCAAGTCTATAGAGAATTCAACATCTCTGTCTGGCGGCAAGCCTGGCAACTCCTCTGGAAATACATCCAGGAACTCCGCTATCAGAGGATGTGGCAACTCCTCTTCTTCCGTCCTGGCTCCGCAAAATGTGCTCCCTCTCTGTTTCGCTGCTCCTCTGACGACCTCAAACTCCGACTCTCCTGGCGGTCTAAATAATACTCTGCCTCTATAACAATCTATAGTAGCATGATGCCTGCTTAACCAGTCCATTCCGAGTACAATATCGTACCCCGGAAGTGGCATGACGAGTAAGCTCACGCTCAAGTCTCGGCCTCCTACTGACACTCTCCGGTCCTTGCAGTGATCACGGACTAGGATAATACCTCCACCAGTCATGATCTTGCAAGTCCTAGCTAATGGTTCTGTGTCTAAATGATGTCGAAGTGCATATGATACAGACACAAAACTATGGGAAGCGCCAGAATCGAATAAGGTAAATGCGGGAATACAATCGAGAAGAACCGAACCTGTGATCAAGTCTCCTGCTGACTCGATCTCCTCGACTGCCATGGCGTACGCTCGCCCCTGGGGTGCACCTCTCTGCTGCTGATGCTGGGCGAACTTCTGATGTTGTGGTGGAAGTGGTCCCCTCTGCTGTTGGCCTCCTGGTGCGGCAGGTACCCTGCCTGGTCCTCTCTGGGCGGCTGCTCCACCCTGACCTGGACGAGTCCGAATGGTAGGGCAATCCCTCAGTTGATGTGTCGTCGATCCGCAGGACAAACATGAGCCCAATCTATGCCTGCAGATCTCTCTAGTATGTCCCATCTTCCCGCAGTACGCACACTGGATGGCTGGCTGGTTTTGTCTCTGTTGCTGCTGCTGGGCCTGCCCTCGGGCTGGTGCCTGATGCTGCTGCTGAAAGGGTCTCTGCTGTTGCTGCTGAAAGTGTGGACACTTGCCCGGTCCCGTACCACTGTTTGCTCCTCCGGAACCATCGCGTCCCCTCTTGGGCCTGAGGTCCAAGTCGTCCTCGGCTACTTGGGCATCCATCAATATGCCCTCGTAGGTAGCTGTGCGACGTCCCGACGTGCGAGACTTGATCTCCCTTGTCAGCCCCTTTCTGAATTTCCGGGCCCTGTCCCCCGGATCTCTAATCATCGATGGCGCGAAGCAACTCAGGCGGGAAAACTCCGCGGCATACTCATCGACGGACGAGCTCCCCTGGGCTAAGTCATGGAACTGACTCTCCAAAGCTCCCAGGGCGACATCAGGAAAGAACTTTTCTTTGAAGAGCTCCTTGAAATCCTCCCAAGTGAGTCCCCTGCGCAAGAGTCTCGGCTCCGTACGAAACCACGTCAAGGCAATGTCGAACATCTGGCTGCCAGCGGCCTCGATCTGGAGCGCCTCTGGAATCTGCGCCAAACGCAAGTTCCTCTCGATGTCCTCTAGCCAATCATCGGCGTAGAGTATCCCTTCTGTCCCCTTGAACTCCCGAGGCATCATCCTCTTGAAGTCCACAATGGTACCCGGCCTCTGTTGTTGCTGACCAGGATATTGCTGCTGCTGAGTGACCCTCTCCACAGCCTGGAGAGCCACTTGGTGAGCATTCTCCATGTTCACCCTCATCATTTCTGTCTGGGCCTGATGTGCCTCAGCCTGCACTCTCTGGGCCTCTACCGACGTCCTCTGGGCATCGACCATGCCCTGAATCAAGGTGAACATCTGTGCTCCATCGACGGGCACACCTCCTGGATGCTGAGCTGGTGGTGGTGGTGCCGTCGTAGCTGTGGGGACCCTCTGAACTGGTGGTGGAGGACCCCCGAATGCTGCAGACACTCCCACATGTACTGGAGATGTAGGAGGTGCTGCTGATGTCTGTCCGACAGCGCGAGAGGTGGCAGACCTCTCCGACTCTGCTGCTCCTAGTCTCTGGGACCTTCTTGGCGGCATCCTGAAGACAGATCGAAAGATTCAATTAAAGCAATAGATACGATATCATCAAGAAAGGACAGTAAAAATTTCTAAAGGAATTAATCATTAAGAGTAGTATTATAAGAATCAGAAATTTTCTAATTGTGATTGAGCATATCCTTGGCCTAATTCCTATTTTCTAAAATAGGCTCGTAGTAATACTCTAAGCGAGCACCACTACGATATCACTCTAATCTGAATCTAAGACTAAGACTACAGACTAGACCTGTATGGGCCACCACTAAAAATGTGTCACGACCCGCACCCGGAATTTGGGCATGAGTCGTGGGTACGTCCAGCCTACGCCGCAGCATCGGCGGTAGAACGCTGTCTAGGTCACAAACATAGAATATCCTGTCAATAGTCTCAACTCCGTACGGAGGACAATGATAAATAAACCACAATGCTATATTATACTCAATCACAACTATAACATAATGGCACGATGAGAATTGAAAAGAGTTCTAAATAAAAACCAACCACAATAAGTCCAACTCAAATCCTGGGTCTAAATGACCTCACAAAGTCACAAATAAAATAAATACATCTCAGTCTCAGTCTAAAACAATAATGCAGAAAAGTAATCTAAGAACAGGCTGGTAAGTTCTCCTCTAGGATAGGCACCTCCTCTGGGATTTCTGGAGTGAAATCTCCCTCTATTCCTGGGCCGTAATGAGTAGGGCAAAAGTCCTCCAGGTCCTCTGAAAATGTTGTTATCCAGTCAGGATTGGAGCGAAGCACAAGCACTAACAGCAGTTTCATTAAATTGACAAAATCTATAAACAGTGTAAGAGATACAAGATGGAAATAAAAGCTGAACATGTGAGGTACTGGAGAAATAAAATAGACAATAGAGCATCTAGCAATGAGCAATAAATAGTGAATGCTAGAACAAGTAAATCTGAATAAAGATAAAACATCTAGCTAAGTGGTTGAAATATTAGTTTATTATGTGATCGGCTTGGGACTAGATCAGGCTGGTTATATATGATTAGCTATGATTCTTTTAGATCAGGCTAACCGCATGGTTAGCTATGGTGCATATAGTGGTCAGGCTAATCATATATAACAGCTATGGAGCATATAAATGGTCAGGCTGCACCCGACGTGAGAAGTGGGGTGAGCTATGGTACATATAATGTTTGGATATGATCACATAATCTACTAATAGTTCCCCATCCCCCAGCTAGCACGATGGATTCCAATCACGACTCCTCATGATGGGGATCTATGGTGCTAACTCGTGTATCCACAGTGTCGGAATCAAGTATGTAATACACTACAATTTATAGAAGTAATCAACCATGAAAACTGTCAGAGAATGTACTCGCCTGTGGTCCTGAGCAAAATATGAGGATCGATGTCCAAAGTGGGATCACAATGACCTATATATAAGATATCAAGGTTAAAAATGTGTTTGGAATAATAAAAGTGATTAGCTAAGTTGAAATGAGGGTGTTAGTCCATTTCTAGGTCTATACTAGGTTTACCTATGATTAACTAGATCATTTGGTCAAAATCTAATTAATGCTAGTCTATAACTGCCATACTAGATATTATTAATACACAATTAGCTTATATAGTAAGGTACCATGATATCTAGTTAGTACCTAGATTTAAGTTGAAGACTTTAGTCTAACTGAGATACCACACATATCTTAACACTTACGTACTGATACTTTAAATAGTATGCTAAAAATACTATGTTGCTAGTTAATACTTACCTACTCTTAATCCTAATCCTTAACCCAACTCAGTGTCACCTAAGATATATATATACTAGCTGCCAATGGATTGGATCAATTTCATATCCCAAGTCATGGCAACTATAGTTGCTGATACTATAGTGTATCAGCAAATACTAGTAATACCTTAACAACTCATCACTTTCCAATACTTGGCACTAACTTCCTACACAAACACATGGATATCCTACCCACTACTGTGAATGCCTCTCATTGCTGCTACTGGTACCTTGCTGCCATAGTGCAAACTGTACTGATACTTGTTCCCTGCACACAGACACTCAACACAGAGCTATACACACACTGACACAGTGCACACATTGATACTAAAACCCCAAATGCCCAACACACACTGGACTGGAAAAAATACACAGTTGCTCCTCACCTAACTGTTACACATGTTTACTCTACTGATACCCCATGTAGTTGTAGCCACAGTTCAGTTTTGAACTGACTGTGTACAGCTACCTACTGCACTACTCTTCACTCACCCACCCTGCAATTTACTGATACACAAACACTAACATACCTATACACCTCTACACTGCTACTAGAGAATAGATCCTGGGACACACTGACACACAGACACAGATATCTGATACACCACACTCACAGTCCTCACACATAGATTTTCACTGATACATAATCTCCTAAAACCACTCACTGAATACAACCCACAGAACTAATAATTTACTGATACAAACACACAGTAGATACAAACAGTCACTGACTACATCATACTATTCTTCAATCAACTGATACTCAACATAGGTATGGATAAAATCTGCACATATTAACACTCAAGTATCTAATACACAGGTACACATATACTGACCCAGGTATCCTGGGAATTCACTCACTCTCACCCAGGCCTCTCTGGCTGGCACCCCCACAACTGACACTATACAACACCTCACACATACAGCACTAGTTAAACCTAAGCCAAAAACACACACAGGTTCTCAGTCTGAATTGTTCAGACTACCCTGGTTCTCACACTCACACATGTCTCAGACACACAGGCATACCCACAGTTATACACAAGAAAATCCCTCACAAACACATGAGTTCTATGATACATTCACTCACACACATGTATACTGATTTCACATACTGACACAGGTCACTTACACACAGTTTAGCAGATTTTCCTCCAATTTAAATACACTGATACATAGCCTTACACACATGCTGATATCTGCACAGTAACACACCTATATTACTGATATATTCTGCACTCACTGATGCACTATTTCACTCACAAGTTCTGAATACACTGATACATATCTATATACAACCAATGCACAGCCACATACATCCAGAAATTCTGAACAAGGACACACCTGTACTGAAATCCCCAAACTCGACTGTACAACTCTAATCAAAACAACAACACATCTACACATATGCCTATATATATATATACATCAACAACAAAACAGATTCAAAATAGATTTAAAACTAAACACAGATCCTACACTAAGACCCAACCCGAATATGCTCTAAAAGAACCCAAAATACACATGTTTACAAATCACCCGACTGTGTACAGTGGGAAAACCCTAAATCCGGATGTCTAGACTACACGTAGGGGATGTAATCATGCTTACACGAAGTCCCTAGGATTAGGGTTCCAGAATTTTGGGGAAAACCAAATAAAATTCACCAAAGCCCTAGATCTCCTAGGTTTTCATGTAGAAACCCTAAAATTCGAATTTTAACCCTTAGGGTGGGTTCCTAATGGCCATTATCATCTGAAAACAGAAATTAAAGGAATGAAAACTAGGGTTTTACCTGCAGGGAAGGTTTTTTCAATGAGGTTCTTCTTCTCCAAGGCTTCCTGACCCACGTTCCTTGCTTCCCTTGCTTTGGAGGAGGAGAAAATGGAAGCCCTAGGTCTAATCTCGAAAAATAGGGTGGGGAGATGGTTTCTCTAGATGGAGGCTAGGGTTTCTCTCTCTATATGAAGAATGAGAGGGTTCCTTTTATATATATAGGCCCAGTTAGGGTTTCTAGTGTATGGCCTAGGTTTAACCCCTAGGTTAGGTCATGTAGAACCTAATTAGCTAAGGTTTAGCCAGTCTAGGGTTTGAGGGTTCACCCTAAAATTTGGATTCTAGGGTTTCACTAGAACTGGGTTTACAATTAGGGTTTAGTCATTAGGGTTTGACCTAATGGGTTCTAGGGCTTGACCTAAAACAATCATAAAATAAATAGTTTTAAAATCTCAGCAAATTAATTAAACACATAATTATCCAAAATAGTGAAATTACACAAATGCCCTTACCTGGAAAAGTGGTAGTGACACGGCCTGTCACATCAATCACTTTATGTCACTTCACTGACACTTTATTTATTGACCCATCACTCAGCACTTGCCCCAAGGAGTAGACTTTAACCCTGAGAATGCGGCCAGTGGGTGCATGCGGCAAGTGAGTCCATGAGGCCAGTGGGCGCATGCGGCTAAGAATTCTTGTGTGCATTTTGTGTTCCCTTTAATTATGTTCATTTAGTAATTTCTTTTAGTGATTATTATTGTGTGCTTCCTTATGTCGATATAAGTTTATGTTACCAGACAAGTTTTGTATGTAAGTTCACGAGACAAATTTATGTACAAGTTCACAATCCTCACGACACCGTAAAAATGTTTGTGTATAAAAATCTATTGCATTTGGCATCGGGAAATCGAGTGTGAGTATTATCTAATGTATCGCGTGTCGTGAATACGATAACTCGTGAAAAGCTCGTACTCATGACTCGTCATTTTAGGGAGTTCTCAAGTGTCCACGACTCGAGAACTTGAAATAATTTAGTGATGATTAAACAAGATAAGATTTACATAGATCATTAGGAGGAAAAAATATTGCGCTACCAGCTACCCCGATCTCTAAGGACCCCATGCAGCATGGAACAACCCTGCTAGGCAAGGGCTCCATGACTGACCAAGTTTAAGCGTGTTACGGCACTTACAAGATAAGTTTATATACAAGTTTATGTTATAAGACAAGTGTATGTTTATAAAGCAAGTTTATGATCAAGTTTAAGTTTATGCTTATAAGTTTAATTTCTGTTTATGATAAGTAACAAGTTATGTTGTTGTATGGTTGAATATGCGTTTAAGTTTACTAGACAAGCATACCCTTGGCCATCCGGATTAACTGCAGTATCGGTGGTAGTAATATTCTTAAAACAAAAATTTAGTAATTAATGTCTGTGATAACCCTAGATATTTTATCGTAGCAAGCCGTAAAGTTGTTTGGCCGTACGATGAATGATGTTACTTTTATTATAGCTCGCTCTTCTAGTTTTATTTTCTCCCGGCACGTGGTTAGGAAGCTAAGTTCTCCTCACGTGAAGGTCTGCAACCCCGGTCCTTGTTTGGTTTAAGTATTGGGGTCCTGATCCAGAGTAGTTCCTATTCTCTCTTGCCGCTCGTCGCCTTACTTTTATTTTTGCACTTGTTATCAGTTCTTCCAGTATTATTCTTGAGATTAGTATATTGGTACCATACAAGTCTTGATTAGCATTTACTTCTTTTATATCTTTTTCTGCTTATGTTGTGATGTGTTTGGTCTATCACCTCGATCTTTTTTGTAGTACTTATTGCTTGGGATTTTGACCCCACTGGCTTTGCATGGCCAGGTTATCCCGAAGAGAACTATGATCCACCGTACTTCCAGCAAGATGGCTCGTACTCGTAGGACTGCGGCCGAAGCTCGGGAGTGGGTCTCCTTCTTCCACCTCTCTTCTTGATTACTTCTTTTTGTGGTGTTTAGCAAGGGGCATAGTTAGCTCCTTATATTTTTGAGACTACGGTCAACATGATGTATATATTAGACCATGGTTGGTATATTTGATCATGTATTATTATATTTTGCTAGTGTAGTATTTTGTATTCACTAGTTTCATGATCATATGTGACATATAATTTGTGATGCCTCTTTACTTTCATGTATGATATACTCTTGTACTTGTGTTGTTAGATTGAGATAATATGATTTGTCGGCCTTAGAACTGACGTCATAGCATGCTAGAGTTCACCCATCTGTCTTCTAGACAACCTTAACACATTGCGCCTTACTTCGGCATTCTGCAAGGTGCGGTTGGCCATGTCAGTCCCTGTATTTATCCAGTATTCTGGGAGCGGGGCGTGACAAATACCTAATATTCAAGCTTGTAAAATAATTAAAATTAAAAAAAAGTAATTTGCTAAGTATTAAATACCTAAGAATTTAAAATACTTGATAGCTATTAATTTTGTTAAATACATCAAATAAAATAAATGACTATATAAAAATTATATATATTAATTAATTAATTTAATAAATTAAATAAGCGGGTAATGGAATTAAATAATAATAATAAATTTTGTAGAGAAAATAGATATATACTAAATTAATAAGATAAATATAAAAATAGCCCATTAATAAATAATTATTTAGTAATATAAAGTATATATAAATATACTTTATATTATTGTGTGCTTCCTTATGTCGATATAAGTTTATGTTACCAGACAAGTTTTGTATGTAAGTTCACGAGACAAATTTATGTACAAGTTCACAATCCTCACGACACCGTAAAAATGTTTGTGTATAAAAATCTATTGCATTTGGCATCGGGAAATCGAGTGTGAGTATTATCTAATGTATCGCGTGTCGTGAATACGATAACTCGTGAAAAGCTCGTACTCATGACTCATCATTTTAGGGAGTTCTCAAGTGTCCACGACTCGAGAACTTGAAATAATTTAGTGATGATTAAACAAGATAAGATTTACATAGATCATTAGGAGGAAAAAATATTGCGCTACCAGCTACCCCGATCTCTAAGGACCCCATGCAGCATGGAACAACCCTGCTAGGCAAGGGCTCCATGACTGACCAAGTTTAAGCGTGTTACGGCACTTACAAGATAAGTTTATATACAAGTTTATGTTATAAGACAAGTGTATGTTTATAAAGCAAGTTTATGATCAAGTTTAAGTTTATGCTTATAAGTTTAATTTCTGTTTATGATAAGTAACAAGTTATGTTGTTGTATGGTTGAATATGCGTTTAAGTTTACTAGACAAGCATACCCTTGGCCATCCGGATTAACTGCAGTATCGGTGGTAGTAATATTCTTAAAACAAAAATTTAGTAATTAATGTCTGTGATAACCCTAGATATTTTATCGTAGCAAGCCGTAAAGTTGTTTGGCCGTACGATGAATGATGTTACTTTTATTATAGCTCGCTCTTCTAGTTTTATTTTCTCCCGGCACGTGGTTAGGAAGCTAAGTTCTCCTCACGTGAAGGTCTGCAACCCCGGTCCTTGTTTGGTTTAAGTATTGGGGTCCTGATCCAGAGTAGTTCCTATTCTCTCTTGCCGCTCGTCGCCTTACTTTTATTTTTGCACTTGTTATCAGTTCTTCCAGTATTATTCTTGAGATTAGTATATTGGTACCATACAAGTCTTGATTAGCATTTACTTCTTTTATATCTTTTTCTGCTTATGTTGTGATGTGTTTGGTCTATCACCTCGATCTTTTTTGTAGTACTTATTGCTTGGGATTTTGACCCCACTGGCTTTGCATGGCCAGGTTATCCCGAAGAGAACTATGATCCACCGTACTTCCAGCAAGATGGCTCGTACTCGTAGGACTGCGGCCGAAGCTCGGGAGTGGGTCTCCTTCTTCCACCTCTCTTCTTGATTACTTCTTTTTGTGGTGTTTAGCAAGGGGCATAGTTAGCTCCTTATATTTTTGAGACTACGGTCAACATGATGTATATATTAGACCATGGTTGGTATATTTGATCATGTATTATTATATTTTGCTAGTGTAGTATTTTGTATTCACTAGTTTCATGATCATATGTGACATATAATTTGTGATGCCTCTTTACTTTCATGTATGATATACTCTTGTACTTGTGTTGTTAGATTGAGATAATATGATTTGTCGGCCTTAGAACTGACGTCATAGCATGCTAGAGTTCACCCATCTGTCTTCTAGACAACCTTAACACATTGCGCCTTACTTCGGCATTCTGCAAGGTGCGGTTGGCCATGTCAGTCCCTGTATTTATCCAGTATTCTGGGAGCGGGGCGTGACAAATACCTAATATTCAAGCTTGTAAAATAATTAAAATTAAAAAAAAGTAATTTGCTAAGTATTAAATACCTAAGAATTTAAAATACTTGATAGCTATTAATTTTGTTAAATACATCAAATAAAATAAATGACTATATAAAAATTATATATATTAATTAATTAATTTAATAAATTAAATAAGCGGGTAATGGAATTAAATAATAATAATAAATTTTGTAGAGAAAATAGATATATACTAAATTAATAAGATAAATATAAAAATAGCCCATTAATAAATAATTATTTAGTAATATAAAGTATATATAAATATATATATATATATATATATATATATATATATATATATATATATATATATATATATATATATATATATATATATATATGAGGAGAGATCAGGATTCCAACGGCTGTGAAAGAGGGGATATTAGGGGGTGCAAAAATGCGAGGATCGCGATCTCTCATATGTGTCTGTGTGTGTATGTCTATATATATATATATATATATATATATATATATATATATATATAGGGGCAAATCAAAAGCCCTGCCATGGAGCCCCGCCAAAGCTCCCCCCTTGCGCGTCGGATTGAGCGGGGCCCGCTCGATCCGATGGTAGAGGGGGGGCTCCCGCGAGGCTCCCGAACCGCTTCATATATATACATATCATAGGGTCCTCCGCAGATTATTCACCTGCGACCATCTTCATCCTTCCTTTTGAAAGCTTCCTCGAAAAGTAGATATTAGGCTAGAGTTTGTAGGTTAGTCTCTTGTGAGCCTTGTGAGGCCTGTTAAGTTGGTTAGCATATTATTATGTAATCCAAAATTAGGTATTAGGCTAGAGTTTATAGGTATATGACAATGCAGGTGGTAGTCGGGTAGTAGGAAAGCACTGTGTGTCACGCTCCAGTCCCAAAATACGTAGGATTAGGAATACGTAAGTATGCCAGCTGTATGTATATGGCAACTCCAATATATAGAAACCATAACACATACGTACGCTGTATTATGAACAATAATTCACAAGTGGTATATATTTGTCACAAGTCACAGGGCATAACTAAATCTCATCCACATAATCAAATATAAATGAATAACCAATCAACTATATAACTAAATCAAGTATAAGATGCTTGATAAGAACAAGTAGCTGGGTGGAGACAAATCCACTACCAAACTAGAATATAAAAGTAAACATAATAAGTACATCTACTAATCAATGAGGCTCGAAGAAAAGACCTCCTCGAAAGAGAATGGAGTAGCAAGTCCTTATCCGTGCTCCTACAAACAGTCATGATCATCTACACCTGGAAAGGGACCAGATCCTTAGAGGTACGTAACAAGATACATAGAAGCATGCCAATAAAGTACTGAAAAATAAACATCCAAGGGTCGCCTAACCATCTATGTGAATGCACTTTGAGAATAACTTTCCAACATGTGGGCTATCTGGCTAAAATGGGATTGGCATGATTCTCTCAGAGATTCAGGGGCCTACAAAGTATGAAGTCTTTTGAACCTGAGAGGCCACCAGGTAATAATATAGGGGTCATCATGATCGCGCATCTCCGGCGGAGCGTACTGATTACAGAAAAAAGTATAAAGGAGCCCAAATGCCTTACTTGTTGTCCTCCCCTCCCCATGCTCTAAGCATGTGATATCCATGACACGATGATACCTCTAATAACTGTCAAGTCTTCTAGCATACAAATTCTATCAGCAGTTATTCCCTATCTCACATCCCATATGTACAGGAGGCCAGCCTGTCACGCAAGTTCGTGTCCTACATGAGACTCACACTCATGTAACAGATGTGTCATGGCCAATGAAACATAATGATGTCTCCAAATTATGTGGTGGTCTCGTAAAACTAGGTCAACATGCATAATATATAATAAAGATAAAATACGACGCCACCGTCGTTGCACCCAAGTTATTCTTGGACGCGCAGTTTATATAACAGTTAAAATATATGAACTAAATGGACAAAAATAAAATATATGCATCATATGAAATGTAAATCACAGTAAAATGGCAAGGTATACTTGTCTGCTCTGAAAAATGATGAAGTCGCAACTCAAGGCGTCGTCCGATCTACCCGTCACATAAATTAAACAAGTTAGGTTACAAAAGTGGGTGAATTGGTTCCTCCATTTTAATCTATTTTAATTCTGAATAAAATAACCTAAAATAGTATTTTTAATCTTATTATAATCTGATTTTATTGTTAAACCCTAATTTTGGTCCAAAGAAAGTCAACTTTACGGATTTGTGATCCGTAGCACGCAAATCGAGGCGATCCGTTGACCAAAAAGTCAACCAAATCAAATCCTGGATTTGTGTGTAGAATCCTATGGATTTCAGTACTATATGAATGCCAGGATCGATGGTTTCATAAAATCACAAGTCGGTAAAGAGTTATGGCCACAAGGGCGCACAGATGACAGTTTTCGGTGGTTTCCTATTTACGTCTACATTGCACGAATTTTACAGTAGACTAAAATTTCATGTTAAATTCTGTAAAAATAATTTTATGTAATTTCATCATGTCATCTTTTTGAAACTTCAAATGGCTCATAATTCCGAGTTCGGGATCTCCCGAAATCTCGAAAATACAGAAACGCGTCTGATTTTGGACAACTGACACTTTTAGAATTTTTTGAAAAAATAGGTTCAGAAATTATTAAAATAATTTATAATTTAGAAAACTAACCTTAATATGGTTCTAACATAAAAATGGAGCACGTTTGGAGTCCGGAGCTAGGAGATATCGTCTTTTTAAGTCGTCATAACTACTAGAAAATGAGGCTGAATTTATGACGAATTTCGACTATTTTTGGACGAAAAAGAGAGGAGTTTGGGGAAGAAAAATATGAAAGATGAGTTTATTCCATAAGTCTAATAGGTATTTATAATGGTGGAGACTATTTAATTGAATACGACTAGGATTGGCTAATTTGGATATGATTAGGATCAGTTTAAATAAGGATAGGATATGCATGAAGTTGTTTTCCTAGTAGGCTCAGGATTTAAATTAGTTTAAAATATAGTTTAAATTTATCTCAATAATTTATAATCTTAAATAGAATTAAAGATAATACAAATAATTTATATATAATCTTATTAATATCTATTAACACTAAACTAGCATCTATCTAACATTAATACATTATATATCCAAATAAATTCTCAATAATTCCAAAAATCCAATAATTTCTTAAAATTCTAAATAAATTACAAAAAAATATATTTAAATATTTTAACTCTAAAATAAATGTTTGGTAGTAACAACATTCAAGTATGGCCTCATAGTAAATCATGAAAGTCCTAGAAATTTAGGTTTGTTAGGTTTTAATTACCAAAAATTCTAGAAAAATTTCCAAAAATCTAAAATAGCCTAAAAATAATTCTAAATAAATATTTATATAAGTAAATGTATAAAAAAATTATTTTTTAATTAACTAAGAGAATACTCTAAAGAAATCCAATATATATAATAAATATAATAATATAAAATATACACAAAATATCTATTTTGGGTGAGGGAGTTTACAATCTACCCAACTTAAAAAATTTTGTCCTCGAAATTAAAAATAAGACATGATTTGCTAAATCTTTCACATTCGTATATAAGGCAAGTCAATCGTAATCTCTTCCAAAAATTTAAATAACCATATCTATTCAAATCAATCATAATCACAATCACTTCAAAATTAAAATAACCATTGTTCAAATCAAAATTCAACCTATCGTAGTCTCTTCTCGATTTTTGAATCATCAACATCCAAAATTAAGTCAATCATATATGACATCTTCTAGATTTAAATCACCCACATCAAATTTTATATTACGATCTCCAACTATCATAATCTCCTCTAGAAAATAATTCTAATCAAATCGTATTCCTATTTTCAACTTATGAATTTTGTACTCTTCAATTTTTAAATTCAATTTTCATCCTCAACATTTTATATGGGTGATCCAACAATCAAAATTTAACTTTTAATTCTAATCATCAAATTATAAAATTTAAATCTAATTCAACAATTGTTCAATTGTTCAATTATATATTTATCCTCAAAATTTAAATCGATGATTTAACCTTCAATATTCAAAATTTAAATCATGTGCTCAAAGTATAAATATTTGGTCCGCAATATCAAGATTTTAAAATTCATTAAATCCTCATCGTCTTAATCATTCTTCTAAAATTCTCAACATTTTAAAATGACTTAAATCTCTCAATCTAATCTTACTTGATCACAATCTAAAAGAAATTACCTCAAGTTGACAATGCAATCTTCTACCCAACTTAGAATTTACCCATCTATCACAAAAGGCTATACATTTAAGAAAAA
Source organism: Iris macrosiphon (assembly GCA_036927795.1). NCBI lineage: Eukaryota > Viridiplantae > Streptophyta > Magnoliopsida > Asparagales > Iridaceae > Iris > Iris macrosiphon. The sequence goes on from JAYESA010000015.1 coordinate 151,769,980, forward strand.
TATTCCTCAAATTATTTAATCGTGTTATTCAATCTTCAAAAGTTTTAACACCCAATATATCAAATGTGATATGCCCTTAATTACAAAAGATAGTAACCAAATAATGTGATTGGCCTATGGGGTATATCTAGTACTCTCCGTGTATCAAACTTATACCAAGCACGAGCGTTCATCTTTCTGAAATAGGGGAAAACGGAGAACAATAATAAAGAATTCAAGAAAGAGGTGATAGAATACAAGCACGGGGTTCAAAGAGATTAAAGACTTGAAAAGGGAGTTGTCAAGGTAGTTGTGGATTAAAATCATATTTTGATAAATTCTGATTTGTATGTTCCTATCAGAACAGTTATGTACATGATATGATATGCTCTGATTTATCTAGAGGGCAAGTATATTCGTCTAACAAGTTGAGTCAACTATATCTCAATCCACGTAAAGTAGTTATGCGAAGAGCGAACCAAGCGCACTAAGGTTGATCAGACCATAATATACTGATTCTAAATAGACAATGTATTAGTGTGTATACCCAATAATACATATATCATGATCAAGCTCGATAAAAGAATAAGCTTGCAAAACTAGGCTATAATAGCAGCATAAGTCGAGGTAGTACAGAAAATATAAGTATGCTGGATTATGATGAGTGAAAGTACAAATAATTCAAGTTCACCAAGAAGATAAGACTCGTCCGGTGTTGTGCCTCTACAGTTTCTATACTAACTCCTTGTCTAAGTCTCTAGTCGACCAAATGGGGGTATGGGCTTCTAAGTTCTACAGTTTGGATAAACAATATCTTCTTATGCAAGTCTATAGTTTACACTTTATTAATGGGTCAAAAGGACTATGTGATACGAGATTATGAGGCATACTACCCAACTTAAAAGAATTAACTAATACAGTGACTGTCTTAAGGGGATTCTATAAAATAACCTTGTCCTTGTAAATAAAGTAGAAACTCTTATTGGGGTATACGAAAAAAATATCTTGGTACCTATTAGGGTATCCTATTGCATTATAAAACTCCATAGGTAATGGTCATCTTAAGTCTTAATCATAGTGCTTATAGAACAAAGTGTTAATATTAAGAATAGAGAAGTTACTGGCTCTCAAGTGAAAAAGGATATAACCTGTATGGAGATATGTGGAACATATTACTTGATTTGAAACTAAAGGATAATCATAAAATTATAATCTAAATGAACAACTCAAATTATCAAGTTCTAACTACTAATCACATAATTTTAAAATTCAAGATTAACAACTATAATCCTAGCAAACTATATATCCTAAAATAAAAAAAATTACTTGGCCTATAATCAGAAGGGTTAGGTGGCACGAATTGAAGGATGAAAGAAAATTTTAGTCATCGCACAATTAGCCAGCATTAAGGTTTCGGAGGAACAAGATATGAAATTAAATAGAGAGACTCTTGATAATATCATGGTTTTCTAAGGAAATATGGTATGCTAATCTCTATGTTTGAGGTATGATCAAGGAAAATGTTATATTCATCCTTCTTGGCTTCCTAAGGTACAGTTCTGCTAATATCAAAATAAGAATATAAATTTATAGTTCTCTAATACGATCTCACTATGAAAGTTAGGTTTAGTCCTAATATTCAACCTTGAATTTCTATTGGTTCCTTAATACTAGGGTCAAACAATATGGTCAAATTTCTAACTAACCCTAATAGTGTCTATACTACTCTCAAGTCATTCTTAATTATATCAAGGGATAATGGTCAATTAGTCTACAGGTAAGGGATGCTAGGGTTCATTAAGTATTCTAAACTTAGTGATGTGCCAATATTCTAGTTGTATTTTTAGTAGGAATATTACCCTAATTATCATCCTAACAACAAGGATTTCTATATTCTAGCAGAAGGCTATACTCAAGGAACTATTAGAGAAGTACATGAATCAAGCATGATACAATTATTTAAATAGAACAGACTGGAAGGAAGATGAGTCATAGTCAAATGTGGACGAGATCCTATATTCTAATCCTATTTGCAGGATTGCTCGGTACAGTAACGTAGCCAAGACAATATACTCTTGACCTGTATGGGCCACCACTAAAAATATGTTACGTCCCAGTCCCAAAATACGTAGGACTAGAAATACGTAAGCATGCCAGCCGTATGTATATGACAACTCCAATATATGAAAACCATAACACATACGTACGCTGTATTATGAACAATAATTCATAAGGGGTATATATTTGTCACAAGTCACAGGGCATAACTAAATCTCATTCACATAATCAAATATAAATGAATAACCAATCAACTATATAACTAAATCAAGTATAAGATGCTTGATAAGAACAAGTAGTTGGGTGGAGACAAATCCACTACCAAACTAGAATATAAAAGTAAACATAATAAGTACATCTATTGATCAATGAGGCTCGAAGGGAAGACCTCCTCGAAAGAGAATGGAATAGCAAGTCCTGATCCGTGCTCCTACAAACAATCATGATCATCTACACCTGGAAAGGGACCAGATCCTCATAGGGACGTAACAAGATACATAGAAGTATGCCAATAAAGTACTAAAAAATAAACATCCAAGGGTCGCCTAACCATCTATGTGAATGCACTTTGAGAACAAGAATGCACTTTGAGAACAACTTTCCAACACATGGGCTATCTGGCTAAAATGGGATTGGCATTATTCTCTCAGAGATTCATGGGCTATAAAGCATGACATCTTTTGAACCTCAGAGGCCGCCAGGTAATAATATAGGGGTCATCATGACTGTGCATCTCCGACGGAGCGTACAGGTTACACAAGGAAAGTGCAAAGGAGCCCAAACGCCTTACTTGTTGTCCTCCCTATCCCATGCTCTAAGCATGTCATATCCATGACATGATGATATCTCTAATAACTGTCAAGTCTTCTAGCATACAAATTCTATCAGCAGTTATTCCTATCGTACGTCCCATACGTACATGAGGTCAGCCTGTCACGCAAGTCTGTGTCCTACATGAGACTCACACTCGTGTAATAGATGTGTCATGGCCAATGAAATATAATGATGCCTCCAAATCATGTGGTGGTCTCATAAAACTAGGTCAACATGCATAATATATAATAAATATAAAATACGATACCACCGTCGTTGCACCCAAGTTATTCTTGGACGCGCAGTTTATATAGCAGTTAAAATATATGAAATAAATGGAAAAAAATAAAATACATGCATCATATGGAATGTAAATCATAGTATAATGGCAAGATATACTTGCCTACTCTGAAAAACTATGAAGTCGCAACTCAAGGCGTCGTCCGATCTACCCGTCACATAAATTAAACAAGTTAGGTTACAAAAGTGGGTGAATAGGTTCCTCCATTTTAATCTATTTTAATTATGAATAAAATAACCTAAAATAGTATTTTTAATCTTATTATAATCTGATTTTATTGTTAAACCCTAATTTTGGTCCAAAGAAAGTCAACTTTACGAATTTGTGATCCGTGGCACGCAAATCGAGGCGATCCATTGACCAAAAAGTCAACCAACTCAAATCCTAGATTTTTGTGTGGAATCCTATGGATTTCAGCACTATATGAATTCTAGGATCGACGGTTTCATAAAATCACACGTCGGTAAAGAGTTATGGCCACAAAGGCGCACAGATGACAGTTTTCGGTAGTTTCCTATTTATGTCTACATTGCACAAATTTTACAGTAGATTAAACTTTTATGTTAAATTCTAAAAAATAATTTTACGAAATTTCATCATGTCATCTTTTTGAAACTTCAAACGGCTCATAATTTCGAGTTCGGGATCTCCCGAAATCTCAAAAATAAGGAAATACGTCTGATTTTGGACAACTGGCACTTTTAGAATTTTCTGAAAAAATAGGTTCAAAAATTATTAAAATAATTTATATATTCAAAAAATTAACCTTGATATGGTTCTAACAAAAAAAAATTAGAGCGCGTTTGGAGTCAGGAGCTAGGAGATCGTCTTTTTAAGTCGTCATAACTACTAGAAAATGAGGCTGAATTTATGACGAATTTTGACTATTTTTTGGACGAAAAAGAGAGTGGTATGGGGAAGAAAAATATGAAAGATGAGTTTATTCTATAAGTCTAATAGGTATTTATAATGGTGGAGACTATTTAATTGAAGACGACTATGATTGATTAATTTGGATATGATTATGATCAGTTTAAATAATGATAGGATATGCATGAAGTTGTTTTCCTAGTAGGCTCAGGATTTGAATTAGTTTAAAATATAGTTTAAATTTATCTCAATAATTTATAATATTAAATAGAATTAAAGATAATACAAATAATTTATATATAATCTTATTAATATCTATTAACACTAAACTAGCATCTATCTAATATTAAGACTTTATATATCCAAATAAATCCTCAATAATTCCAAAAATCCAAAAATCCCTTAAAATTCTAAATAAATTATAGAAAAATATATTTAAATATTTTAACTCTAAAATAAATATTTGGTAGTAACAACATTCAAGTATGGTCTCATAGTAAATCATGGAAGTCCTAAAAATTTAGGTTTGTTAGGTTTTAATTACCAACAATTCTAGAAAAATCTCCAAAAATCTAAAATAGCCTAAAAATGATTCTAAATAAATATTTATATAAGTAAATGTATAAAAAAATTAGTTTCTAATTAACTAAGAGAATACTCTAAAGAAATCCAATATCTATAATAAATATAATAATATAAAATACATACAAAATACCTATTTTGGGTGAGGGAGTTATACTGTGCTATGCCTGCTATTGTGTTTAGCTACTGTAACAACAAGGGGTTTAGTAATGGTGCAGGACTGTGATGTTGTAGTCAGGTATGCTTTGAGTAGCTACTGTTGTGTTAGTGTCATGACCCACACCCAGTATAGGGGCACGAGTACGTGGGTACGTCCAGCCTACGCTGCAGCATCAACGGTAGAATGTTGTCTCGGTCTTCTATACTATCTAACATCTCACACAATATATATATAATACCTGTCATGCCATCTCAACTCCAAATGGAGGAGCAATATGATGATATAATAAAGGATAGTCAATACTCAATCACATATAAAAACTAAAGAAAGATGTAAGCACAATATGGAATAGAAAGAAAAGAAATACAAGTCTCAATACATCATATGTCCAACTCAACATCTAAACACAACTCAAGATCTCAAAATAATAATACAATCCAAAATCTAACTAAAAATAACTACTACAATATATGAAAATCTAAATGGCCTCAGTATCTAACACTACATCCTCAGGTGGCATTCCATCTATTAGCCCGTAGTAAGTAGGACACATCCTCACTAACCATTCATCTGAAAAATATACCCAGTCAGGATTGGAGCGAAGTACAACCCAATAGCAGTTCTAATTAGTTGATAATGACTATAAACAAAAATAGAGAATATAATACAAGATGAGAAACAATGAACAATATCATACTATGGTAGAAGAAACAGGTAAACAAGAGCAATATGGTATACACTAATCACGATAAAAATAGAATAAGACAATAAAATAGAATATGGTGAAGAACTGTAACTATACTAAGTGATTGAAATACTAGTTAGATATGTGATCGGCTTGGGTTGAACATTGTCTACTTAAACGTTAGATAAACATTGTCTAACTTAAATATTGGATAAACATTGTCTACTTAAATATTGAATATTGTCTAGGCTTTGATCACATATCTAGATAACACTTCCCTTTTTCCCGACTAGTACAATGGATCCAACCATGACACGTTACAATGCAAGATACTTAAGGCATTATAAACATTAAACATTAAACTTTAAACATTGAACATTGTCTAATATTAAACATTATCTTTTAACCATATGAGAATACGAGAAACAATGAAACAATAAATAATATCCCATGACTGATCCATGTGTATACTAGTCTGTGTACCAATGTGTCAAGAGTCATGTAAAACATTTTTAAATACTTGTATTATAGTAATTATCAAATAATATAAACTATCATAGAATGTACTCGCCTGTGGTCTACAGCGATGAATGTCAAACTATGTCCGAACAGGTGTCACACGGACCTATATACGGAATATTCCATCAATACAAGGTTTTGGAAGAAAATAAGTTAAACTAGTTCAATTCTAGGTCATAAAGCCATTCCTAAGTCAAAACAGTCAAACTAGGTCAACTCTAGGTCAAACTGTCACGCCCCAGTCCCAAAATACGTAGGACTAGGAATACGTAACACGCCAGCCGTATGTATACGAACTCCAATATATGGAAACCATATACACACATACGCTGTACATGAATATCCAATCCACAGTAGTAATATATGTCACAACAAGTCACACGCAGTTCTATATCTCATCCACAGCACAAATAATAGAATAATGGAAATCAATAACTGAATATCAAAGAAGCAGTCTCAAATAGTAATCTCAAAGTGTGATAGTCGGGTGAAAACAAATCCACTGTAAATCGACTATAATAAACTACTAGAGAGAGAAGAGAATAAACTCTAATATAAGAATAAATGTCTCGAAAAGAATAGCAACTAAAATCTCTAAACAGCTGCAATGAATCACATATAATCAGAAGGTAACATCGTCTCAGACTGATAGGAAGCGTCAGGTCCAGGTCCATACTCCTGCGAGTACTCCTGCTCACCTATATCTGGAAGGGACCAGGTCCTCAGAGGGACGTAACAAGATACAAAAAGCATATGCCAATAAAGTACTGAAAGTAAACATCCATAGGGTCGCCTAACCGTCTAAGTGAATGCAGTTAAGAACACCTTTCCCCACAAGTGAGCTATCTGGCTGAAAAACTGGGATTTGGCATGGTTCTCTATTGGAGATCCAGGGGCCTAAAAAGGCACGACGACTTTCGAACGCCGGAGGCCCGCCTGATAATAATATAATATATAGTGGTCATCACCACCCGTATCTCCGACGGAGAATCCGGGCGCACAATAGATAAAAGTGCAAAGGAGCTCAAATATGGTACTTGTTGTTCTCCCCACCCAATGCTCTAAGCATGTCATGTCCATGACACGATAAACCTCTAATAACCGCCAGGTCTACTAGCATGCAAAGTTTCTATTGGCAGTTATCCCTATCCGTCGCACGACCTATACGTACCAGTGGCCAGCCGAGTACGCAAGTTCGTGTCCTACATGTGACTCACACTCGTGTAAGAATAGTGTCATGGCCAATGAAACATAAATGCCTCATGAAGATGGGGTAGTCTCATAAAGTAGGTCTAATACATGTACATAAATAAAAACATAGTACGACGACACCGTCGTTGCACCCAAGTTTCCTTGGACGCGCAGTTTATATAGCAGTTAAAATAAATGAACTAACTAAACAGGAAATAAACATGCATGCCTCATATGGAATGTAAATACAGTACAATGGCAAGGTATACTTGCCTGGCAAGAAATCTGTAAAGTGTACGCGCCCAAATGTCAAGGACACTGAACCTGGAACTAAGGACTCCGAACAAACGTCTCCGAATGCTGAAATAAACATCACCAATGTTTTTGGAATGAGCAAAATAGCTAAAAAGTACATCCCTTTCGTCCAATTTGGACATAGGGGCAAAACGATAATTTCGGGCAGAAGTGGGGTCCACGTGTGGCCCACTTTGCACCGAAAAGCGTGCCGAGGGTAACAGTCTCTAAATGGGACAAACTATAGGTCAAACAACTCTAGATGTCAATACGAACCCAACGGTATGTCCAAATGTGGATTTCGATGGGCCGAACAGAATTTTGTCCAAAAAGTCAACTATGGGGCCCGCCAATTGGCGATCTGGTCAACCGTCTCAGAAATGCATGAAAATTGGGTCACAGGACCAGCGCGTTACCACGAGTCCAGTGGTACAAGTTTTGTCGCAATCTGACAAGCGTGCACAAAGTACGCGCGAGTTCCACAAAAGTTGTGACACGGTATGTGTCCGCGGTTATGGTCTGATTTCGGCGCGCACACGCGTCCGAATCAGTCCCCACAAATTTTCACGTGTCCGATTACGCTGCGTGCACCATGCGGTACACTTGGTACACGGCGGGATGGTCCCGTTTGGTGGAGCGCGCTCCGTTTTCCAACTTTTGGAGATCTAGAAAAAGTGGGTGTGCGCAGTTTTGTGACGAATATAACTATGTCCACAGCAACTAATAGCATAGGGTTATTTAACAGAAAATAAACTAGGTCAGGTATTCTACAGGTATCAAAAAGAATCACCGAATTCGGATCGCTGTGGTGGGAGATACGAACTCGGCAATATGGGTGGTCATTCTGGAATTCTGCGATTCCAGAATTGGGTCTGTCCGTCCACTTTGGACGCTATTTTTCACCTAGAGGCACACGTTTTCCGAGGTTGGCTATAAAACAGATACTGGAGAGGGTTAAGGGATGATCATACCTATAAAAATGGAATAGCGTTTGGTTGAGCGAGTCGACGGAAAATCACTCCGAAGCGAAGGTGCTTCGAGTGAGATTTTGCAGGATGCGAGGTCGGCGTCGTCGGGATGGTTGGATGGCTTGGTGGGGCTTCTCTGGCTGCGGTGACGGCTCTTAGATGGGAAGAGGAGGTCTGAAGATTTAGGTTAGGGTTTTGAAATAATATATATATATATATATATATATATATATTATTAATATAGGAAGAGAGAGGATGTGAAGGTGGCCGCGTATATAAAAAGAAAAGAAAAGGATAGGCTTGTTGTGTATGCAATGGGCGGGTCCTGGAAGTTGCTAGGATGGTTTAGTAGCTATTAGGCGGGTCTGGGAATAAAATGGTTAAGGAATGTAGTCTTAGCAAATTGCTAAGGAAAGTAGTATAGTGGTTGCTTTGTTATTACTATTATTATTATTATTATTATATTCTTATTAAATTCTTTTGCTTTCTTTTCTTTTTCTTTATAAATATATATATACATATATATATTTGTGTATACATATATATTATATATATACTCATAAGAAAATTTATAGATTAGGGTAATGCACAACATTAGGCTAGCAACTGCTCAAGGGGTCTCCTACATGGAATAAATTCCGAAAAATTCCTGATGGTCACATAAGTCCTCTAAGTGCCCGAACACCTAAAATAAAAACTATTAAAAATCTAATTATCCTATTTAGACCTAATTACTATAATTTAATTAATAATTAATAAATTAAAAGGTATATATGATTTTCTAGGAAGGAGATTTTACATTCTACCCAACTTGTAAAAATTTCGTCCTCGAAATTAAAATTAAGCCACGATAGAATGCAAGGATGGTATAAGATATAAATTAAGAATGTAAATTCATACCTTGGTCTGCGAATAGGTTCGGAAAACGCTTACGTATGTCGTCCTCGCGCTCCCAAGTTGATTCTCCTGGTGCGCCATGCCTCCATGCTACGCGAACCAAGGGAATAGACTGGTTCCTCAACACTTTCTCTCGACGATCAAGGATTCCCACGGGTTGCTCTTGGTATGACAAGCTCGGCCCAATGGTGATCTCTGAATGGTCGAGAACATGACTGCTGTCTGCCACATATCACCTGAGCTGCGACACATAGAATACGTCATGTACTCCCTCCAGTGAAGGTGGTAGCGCAAGTCGATATGCCACCTCTCCGACTCTCTCGAGCACGTCAAATAGTCCAATATACCTTGGACTCAACTTGCCGCGTCCTCCGAATCGGATGGTGCCTCTGGTCGGTGATATCCTCAAGAATACGTGATCGCCCTCTTTGAACTCCAAGGGACGACGATGAAGGTCTGCCCACTGCTTCTGCCTGTCTTGCGCTGCTCGCAAGTGTCCCTGTATCTTCTTGACTGTCTCTACGGTGTTGACCACCAACTCGGGTCCCAAAATTTGACGCTCTGCCATGTCACTCCAACACATAGGAGACCTACATTTTCTTCTATACAATGCTTCAAACGGAGCCATCTGAATACTTGCTTGATAGCTATTGTTGTAAGAAAACTCTACAAGATGTAGGTGGTCCTCCCATGATCCTCCGAAGTCTAACATGCAAGCCCTCAACATGTCCTCCAAGGTCTGAATAGTATGCTCCGACTGCCCATCTGTCCACGGGTGGTAAGATGTACTGAACTTCAGACGAGTACCAAGACTCTCTTGCATGCTCCTCCAAAAGTGCGATGTGAAGCACGAATCTCTGTCCGATACAATACTGACTGGTATGCCGTACAATCTCACGATCTGCCTCATATATAAATCAGCTAAAGCTTCTGTAGATTGACCCACTCTAAAAGGTATAAAATGGGCTGACTTGGTGAGTCGGTCCACTATTACCCACACTGCATCTCTCCCACTTGGACTCTTGGGAAAACTCGTGACGAAGTCCATAGTGATGTGCTCCCACTTTCACTCTGGAATCAGAAGTGGTTGCAATAATCCTGCTGTTCTCTGGTGCTCCGCTTTCACTTGTTGATATACCAGACATTTAGCTACAAAGCGAGCTATCTCTCTCTTCATCCCATGCCACCAAAAGTGCTATCGTAAGTCGCGATACATCTTGGTGCCTCCAGGATGAATAGAATAAATCGAACTATGAGCCTCTGCCATCAGCTCCTGTCGAATCTCTCCATTTGGAACATAAAGACGATCACCACGTCGTAATGTCCCATCCTCATGAATGTGCAATCCGGTCTGCTCTCCGGCCTCTGTCCTTTCCTTTAATCTCCTGAATCTGGCATTTGTAGGCAAAGCTGCCTTAATCCTCTCTACCAATGATGATTGAACTTGTAAGTTGGCTAGTGTCCCATCTGCTCTGGGTACTATCACTTCAATGCCAAGCTCTTGCAAGTCCTCCAAAAGTTCCCTCTGTGCTGTCAAGAAGTAGGCTGCTGGTTTCCGGCTTAACGCGTCTGCTACCATGTTAGCCTTGCCTGGATGATAATGTAGCTCTATCTCAAAATCTTTCATCAACTCGAGCCATCGACGTTGCCTCATATTTAACTCCTTCTGCGTGAAGACGTACTTGAGGCTTTTATGGTCTGTATAAATTTCCACTCGTTCCCCGTATAAGTAATGTCTCCATAGCTTCAGAGCAAATACAACGGCTGCAAGTTCCAAGTCGTGAGTCGGATAATTCTTCTCATGTACTCGTAACTGCCTAGATGCATATGCAATCACCTTGCCATGCTGCATCAATACGCATCCCAAGCCTTTTCCTGATGCGTCACTGTAGATCACGTAAACTCCTGATCCTGACGGAATCGCCAATATTGGTGCTGTAGTCAGTCGTTTCTTCAACTCTTCAAAGGAGGCTTGACACTCGTCGGTCCATATAAATTCTTGATCCTTACAAGTCAAACGAGTCATAGGTGCCGCTATCCTTGAGAAGTTTTCCACGAACCGTCGGTAATATCCCGCAAGTCCAAGGAAACTCCTCACCTCTGCTGCTGATTTAGGAACAGGCCATGTCTCAACTGCTGAGATCTTCTCTGGATCAACAGAAATATCATCTCCTGTAACAACATGTCCAAGAAATGAAACTCTGTCCAAGAAGAACTCACATTTGCTGAGTTTAGCATATAACTGCTCTCTCCTCAAAGTCTCTAGAACAATCTGCAGGTGCTCCTCATGCTCCTCGTGGCTCTTCGAATAGACAAGTATATCATCTATGAAGACGACCACGAACTGATCCAAGTACTGATGGAAGACTCGATTCATCAAGTCCATGAAGATCGCTGGAGCATTGGTCAATCCAAATGGCATGACCAAAAACTCGTAGTGTCCATATCTTGTTCTGAATGCGGTCTTCGGAATGTCTTGCTTCCGTACCTTCACTTGGTGATATCCCAATCTCAGATCTATCTTCGAGAATACCTTAGCTCCACTGAGTTGATCAAACAGGTCATCAATGCGTGGCAATGGATATTTGTTCTTCACTGTCACGCATTCAAGGCCCTGTAGTCAATGCACATATGCACTGACCCATCCTTCTTGGGTACAAACAACACTGGTGCTCCCCAGGGTGATGCACTCGGTCGGATAAAATATTTCTCCTCTAGCTCCTTTAACTGTGCCTTCAGCTCGTCCATCTCCTTCTTCGCCAGTCTGTAAACATGCGATGCTATAGGTGCTGCTCCGGATGCTAGTTCAATTGAAAACTCTACGTCTCTGTATGGGGGTAGTCCTGGCAAATCCTCTGGAAAGACGTCTAAAAATTCTGAAATAATAGGGTGATAGACCACATTGTCCATCGCGAGCTGCATACCATCAAGGATTTCTGTGGATCCTCGGGTAAACTCAAGTTCAGGCTGGCCTGGTACCTTAAAAAGGATGCTTCCTCCAAAGCAATCGAAGAAAGCATGGTACTTGCTTAGCCAGTCCATTCCAAGCACAATATCAAAAGATGGCATAGGAAGGACTAAGAGTTGGGCATTCATCTCTCGGCCACGTATCACTATAAGGCCCGATCTACAAACTCGACTAACTGGTACAACTCCTCCTCCGGTAAGAATTCTAACACAACTAGATAATGGTGTAGAAGCAATATTGTGTTTGGCAATAAAACTAGATGATATGAATGAGTGGGTGGCTCTCGTATCAAATAATGTCACCGCAGGAAAAGTAAAAGCAAGGGTGATACCTGCTATGACATCCACCTCATGATCCAGGTCATCTACCTCCAATACAAAAGCTCGTTCGTTCCTCTGCGGTTGTCCATGTCCGGTCCTCATATACTGCTCCTCCTGAGTGGGTAGCGGTGGTCCTCTCTGAAATCCTCCTGCTGCTGGGGGTCGAGGTACTCCCGGTCCAGTCATCTGCTGGGTTGGCTTCGGTGCGGGAAGCGCTAATCTCTGAGCTGGAGGTGGAAGTGTCTGCTGCATTGGGCAGTCTCTCGCTAGGTGCTGTCCAGAGCCACATCTCATACACTGACCCAAGCGAGTCCGACAATCTCTCGAAATATGTCCGTTCCTCCCACAATAACTGCAATAAGGCTTCCCCTGATTCTGGTACGGTGCTGCTCGGTGTTGCTGATGCTGTTGTGCCAAAGGACGTCTGATAGGTCCTCCCTGTTGTGTCCTGGCTGGTTCCTGTGGTATCCTTGCTGATCCTTGTCGTGTCCTCAGCTGACCTCCTTTTCCTCTGCTAATGGTTTCCTGAAATCTAGCTTCTGTCAGTAGTTCAGCGTAAGAGACTCGGGACTGCGAGCTTGTATAATGTTGAAGCTCCTGGGTCAGTCCTCGATGAAATCTCTTATCCTTAGCCAAGTCATTTGGTATCAAAGCAGCGCCATATTTGCTAAGTCGACTAAACTCGGCATCATATTCGTCCACGGTTCGGTTCCCTTGCTCTAAGTGAAGAAACTGATCATACAAGGTATCCCTGACAGTGTCCGGGAAGTACTTTTTCTCAAAGCACTCCAAGAACTGCTCCCAAGTCTGGTAAGTACCCAACTGGCGCTCCATGGATTCCCACCAGTGATGAGCATTGCCATCTAGAAGCGTCCGTACACCCGTCATCCATAGGTCCGTGGGTAACTGCGATGCCTCCAGTAGCTTCTGCGTGTGAGTGATCCAGCTGGTAGTCTCCTCCGGGCTCTCAGTGCCCTTGTACTGCCTTGCACCCATCTGAACAAAATTCTTTACTGATCCAACCCTAGCTCGAGGTACTGGAGCTAGTGCTTGGGCTGGTACAGCAGCCTGTGCAGCCATCCTCTCCAGTGCTGCCAAAAATTCTTGTCTCTGCTCGACTGCCTGCTGCCTCTGTTCCTGTATCATCATCTGAAAGAATTGGAATATCTGCGCTTGGCCATCTTGCGGTACTGGGACAGGTGGAAGGTTCCCAATAGGTGAAGCGGGAAGATCAGATGGAACTGGAGTGTGAGTCTGTCCATCTGGCCCCGGAAGCCTAGGAATCGTTGGGGTCCCTCCTTGAGTCTGACCATTGACTCCAGAAGTTGCGTCGCCATTGACGGCAGTACATCCATTCTGCAAATCCATCTCTCTGCAGTTGATGTACGAAACGATTAGAAAAAGTACAGGAATCAAACATGATGCAAGTATTAAATAGGAAGAATGAGTTTCAATCAAGCGTGGATAAGATCCTTATACTCTATTCCTATTACGCAGGCTTGTTCGGTACAGTTACGTAACCGAGACAATATATTCTTGACCTAAATGGGCCACCACAAAAATATGTCACGCCCCAGTCCCAAAATACGTAGGACTAGGAATACGTAACACGCCAGCCGTATGTATACGAACTCCAATATATGGAAACCATATACACACGTACGCTGTACATGAATATCCAATCCACAGTGGTAATGTATGTCACAACAAGTCACACGCAGTTCTATATCTCATCCACAGCACAAATAATAGAATAATGGAAATCAATAACTGAATATCAAAGAAGCAGTCTCAAATAGTAATCTCAAAGTGTGATAGTCGGGTGGAAACAAATCCACTGTAAATCGACTATAATAAACTACTAGAGAGAGAAGAGAATAAACTCTAATATAAGAATAAATGTCTCGAAAAGAATAGCAACTAAAATCTCTAAACAGCTGCAATGAATCACATATAATCAGAAGGTAACATCGTCTCAGACTGATAGGAAGCATCAGGTCCAGGTCCATACTCCTGCGGGTACTCCTGCTTACCTATATCTGGAAGGGACCATGTCCTCAGAGGGACGTAATAAGATACAAAAAGCATATGCCAATAAAGTACTGAAAGTAAACATCCATGGGGTCGCCTAACCATCTAAGTGAATGCAGTTAAGAACACCTTTCCCCACAAGTGAGCTATCTGGCTGAAAAACTGGGATTTGGCATGGTTCTCTATTGGAGATCCAGGGGCCTAAAAAGGTACGACGACTTTCGAACGCCGGAGGCCCGCCTGATAATAATATAATATATAGTGGTCATCACCACCCGTATCTCCGACGGAGAATCCGGGCGCACAATAGATAAAAGTGCAAAGGAGCTCAAATATGGTACTTGTTGTTCTCCCCATCCAATGCTCTAAGCATGTCATGTCCATGACACGATAAACCTCTAATAACCGCCAGGTCTACTAGCATGCAAAGTTTCTATTGGCAGTTATCCCTATCCGTCGCACGACCTATACGTACCAGTGGCCAGCCGAGTACGCAAGTTCGTGTCCTACATGTGACTCACACTCGTGTAAGAATAGTGTCATGGCCAATGAAACATAAATGCCTCATGAAGATGGGGTAGTCTCATAAAGTAGGTCTAATGCATGTACATAAATAAAAATATAGTACGACGACACCGTCGTTGCACCCAAGTTTCCTTGGACGCGCAGTTTATATAGCAGTTAAAATAAATGAACTAACTAAACAGGAAATAAACATGCATGCCTCATATGGAATGTAAATACAGTACAATGGCAAGGTATACTTGCCTGGCAAGAAATCTGTAAAGTGTACGCGCCCAAATATCAAGGACACTGAACCTGGAACTAAGGACTCCGAACAAACATCTCCGGATACTAAAATAAATATCACCAACGTTTCTGAAATGAGCAAAATAGCTAAAAAGTACATCCCTTTCGTCCAATTTGGACACAGGGGCAAAACGGTAATTTTGGGCAAAAGTGGGGTCCACGTGTGGCCCACTTTGCACCGAAAAGCGTACCGAGGGTAACTGTCTCTAAATGGGACAAACTATAGGTCAAATAACTCTAGATGTTAATACGAATACAACGGTATGTCCAAATATGAATTCCGATGGGCCGAACAAAATTTTGTCCAAAAAGTCAACTGTGGGGCCCGCCAATTGGCGATCTGGTCAACCATCTCAGAAATGCGTGAAAATTGGGTCACAGGACCAGCGCGTTACCATGAGTCTAGTGGCGCAAGTTTCGTCACAATTTGACAAGCGTGCACAAAGTACGCGCGAGTTCCACAAAAGTTGCGACTCGGTGTGTGTCCGCGGATATGGTCTAATTTTGGCGCGCACACGCGTCCGAATCAGTCTCCACAAATTTTTACGTGTCCGGTTATGCTGCGTGCACTATGCGGTACACTTGGTACACGACGGGGCGGTCCCGTTTGGCGGGGCGCGCTCCGTTTTCCAACTTTTGGAGATCTAAAAAAGTGGGTGCGCGCAGTTTTGTGACGAATATAACTATGTCCACAGCAACTAATAGCATAGGGTTATTTAACAGAAAATAAACTAGGTCAGGTATTCTACAGGTATCAAAAAGAATCACCGAATTCGGATCTCTGTGGTGGGAGATACGAACTCGGCAATATGGGTGGTCATTCTGGAATTCTGCGATTCCAGAATTGGGTCTGTCCGTCCACTTTGGACGCTATTTTTTACCTAGGGGTACACGTTTTTCGAGGTTGGCTATAAAACAGATATTGGAGAGGGTTAAGGGATGATCATACCTATGAAAATGGAACAGCGTTTGGTTGAGCGAGTCGACGGAAAATCACTCCGAAGCGAAGGTGCTTCGAGTGGGATTCTGCAGGATGCGAGGTCGGCGTCGTCGGGATGGTTGGATGGCTTGGTGGGGCTTCTCTGGCTGCGGTGATGGCTCTTAGATGGGAAGAGGAGGTATGGAGATTTAGGTTAGGATTTTAAAATAATATATATATATATATATATATATATATATATATATATATATATATATATATATATATATATATATATATATATATTATTAATATAGGAAGAGAGAGGATGTGAAGGTGGCCGCGTATATAAAAAGAAAAGAAAAGGATAGGCTTGCTGTGTATGCAATGGGCGGGTCCTGGAAGTTGCTAGGATGGTTTAGTAGCTATTAGGCGGGTCTGGGAACAAAATGGTTAAGGAATGTAGTCTTAGCAAATTGCTAAGGAAAGTATTATAGTGGTTGCTTTGTTATTACTATTATTATTATTATTATATTCTTATTAAATTCTTTTGCTTTCTTTTCTTTTCCTTTATAAATATATATATATATATATATATATATATATATATATATATTTGTGTATACATATATATTATATATATATACTCATAAGAAAATTTATAGATTAGGGTAATGCACAACATTAGGATAGCAACTGCTCAAGGGGTCTCCTACATGGAATAAATTCCGAAAAATTTTTGATGGTCACATAAGTCCTCTAAGTGCCCGAACACCTAAAATAAAAATTATTAAAAATCTAATTCTCCTATTTAGACCTAATTACTACAATTTAATTAATAATTAATAAATTAAAAGGTATATACAATTTTTTAGGAAGGGGGTTTTACACAAACTAGTCAAACTTGGTCAACCTAGCTATTTCTAGGTTGTATGAGTCCATCTCTAGGATATCGGGTCCATACACTATGTATCTAGGCCATACTAGCTATGCTAGGATACTAGGATTACAAATATATAGCATACAATGTTAACTCTATATACATTAGCTACCTACTAATAATATCTAACAGCTTATACACTAACTCTATATACACTAACTAACTTCTCAATAACTACTAATATATCCAACTAGCTAATCAACCCATTAACTAACTATATGACTTAACAACTAACTAGATGTCATAACATTACATAACACTAACATATATTCATAATTGACCAATACTAACTTAACTAATAAAAGCTTCTAATCATATTTAACAGAACTAATCAGATCCTACACACACTAACCATCAATGATACACCATACTTCCCTTGATACTTTTGTCACTAATATCCCTAGACTCCTTGTATACTTACTGATACATTAACAACTCCTTAAGGCTGTTGATAATGGCACTATAAAGTACACTCAGGGCTAGCCCATTATTGGGGCTAGCCCAGTTATGAAATAAATTTACTCAAGCTAGCCCAAACTCTTTACCTCCCTCCTCCTGCTCCCCCCGTGCTCCACCGCCGCCCCCGCGCACAGCAGCGGCCTCGTCCTCCACCGCGTGAGCGCTCCGCCTCCTACCCCGTCCTCCACCGTCGCCTCCCGTCGCCGCCTCCGCCTCCTCCCCCGCCACCTGCTTCCCCTCCCGCTCCTCCGCCTCGTACCCCCTTTCGGCCTCCGCACAGGATCCACACCCGAACCCACCCCCACCTCCCTCTACCCCTATCCCACCCTCGCCCAGCTCAAGCTCGACTACCTCGACATCCGTCGCTCCTCTCTTCCCTCATTCCTCCGCCGCTACCCCTAGTTCCTCCACTCCAGCGTCGTGGAGGACTGTCAAAATTTTGACAGTCCTAAAAAATTAACATATATTTTTAGGACTGTCAAAATTTTGATAGTTCTTCCAATTGGTAGTAAAAGGATCAGACCAATGTCATTTGTAGCTTTTTAAACTATAGTTGATCTTTAAAAGTATCCAATTCGGCTGAATAGTAAATGAACGTGTGATATAGGATGCATAAAACTTGCCTAGGCCCAATACGTCGAAAGAATAAACCAGGAGGTGTGGCGATCATCCTTTGTCCACTCTCCAATATCCTTCCAACCTAATATGGAAGGGTAATTAGGCAGCCAGTAAAATGCATTTAAATGCAACCTAAAACCAGTAACAAATAAGTTATTTTCAACAAACCATATCTGATCCTTTTACTAACTGAATAATGTATAGTCACATAGACATTGGTCAGATGACATGAATAATAGCACAATGACAAAGAAAAAAATAGCACACAGGAAACCAAAAAAGAAGAAGAAAAAAATGGAAGGACTGTCATTTGACAGTCCTTCCAATTGGTAGGACTGTCAAAATTTTGACAGTCCCAAAAATATATGTTGATAAAGGCATATATCTCTTTGGATGTAATAATTTGAAGAGAGTAATAATTTGAGGATTCCTCTCGTGTCCGAGAGAGAAGACACTTTCATGCCCCTAAGCAGATATTCAATTTTGCATAATATTACGCTTTTAATCTTACGATATTTGCGCTCACCATGATCTACTCTTTGTTTGCTCCGCTGGTGGTTCCTGTTGGTGCCCTCTACTTTGGTTACCGGTATGTGGGCGATAAGTATAACTTCTTGTTTGTCTACAGAGGTCGAGGCTTCCCTACAGGCAATGATGGGAAGCTGATGGACAGGGTGCTGTGCATTATGCACTTCTATGTGGTCTTGTTCCTCCTTTCGATGCTGCTCTTTTTCTCGGTTCAGGGAGACTCGAAAAAGCTGTAGGCAATATTAATATTCACTCTTGCCTTGTTGTTCATTTATAAAGTGCTTCCTTCCAAGACTAATGTCATTCAGCCATCTATCTTGGAAGGAATGCAAAATGTGGACAGCTTTGTTGATGGACCAACTGATATTTTTTAGAACTGTTAAAATTTTGACAGTCCTGATTATAGAAGAAGAAGATAAGTGGGTAGCCCGGAGTAAATTTTGGGAGTGGCAAACTTGTAATTATCAATGTTAAAAATGTGGGCTGCCCCGAGTGAATTTTGTAGTGCCCTTATCAACAGCCCTCCTTAAATACTAACCTATCCAACTTGACTACTAACTAAACTAATACACA
Organism: Iris macrosiphon; assembly: GCA_036927795.1. Lineage (NCBI taxonomy): Eukaryota > Viridiplantae > Streptophyta > Magnoliopsida > Asparagales > Iridaceae > Iris > Iris macrosiphon. The sequence continues at coordinate 151,789,463 of JAYESA010000015.1, forward strand.
ACTAACAAACTGAGATATATATACTAGCAGTGTTAACAGATACTAACATCCATCTCAACTAACTAACCATACCAACATTGCTAACTTAACACAGACAACTAACTACTAGCATGTATATTATGAACTAACAGTTAACATATAGAGATATACCACTAATAACTTAAATTATCAACCACAATCAAACTAACTTATATATATTATCTCATATATAACTAACTAATACTAACAATCATCATTTACAACTAACATGGCATCTAACCATCTAACCTACTACTAACTAACAAGTTAAACTAACTAACCAATGAATTATCTAACAATGAGCTATCAGAAAACTAATAACTAACAAGTGCTAACACAACATCTAACTAACTAATCAATTGGCTAACTAACTACTTAAACAACTAACTATACTAATCCAAACTAACAGATGCTAACTTACCTCAAAAATAACTCAGACCTGTCCTTAACAGGCCTGCCCCATGACCTTGTTGTTACTGTGCACACAGTGTGCACAGTCCCCTGACAGACCTCCCATGTATTGCTGTGTCAATGACATTCCCCTGACACCCGACTGATACACAGTCATAAGGTTTAATTTTACCAACTTAGCTTCTACATCTAACTTAAAAAATACAAACTTAGCCTCTAATCAAATTAACTGTTAACTGATACAACATCAAGTGGCATGTTATTGCTGCTACTGATGCTCAGTGTATCTGGCCTCAAATTGGCACATAAATCCCCACACACATATCACAGACCCGAGCCCAAACCCCTCACTCAATGCACCATCAAGAACACTCCTTAAATCACTTGCTTCCTTGTACCCAAAATAATCATTATATTAAAGAACTTTGATTAAGAAAAAAAATATACAAATTATATCACAATTGAATCTAAAATCCCTAATTCGCGACGAGTAAAGTTGATACGCTCTTCATCTAGGAATTTAGTAAAGATATCCGCAAGTTGATGTTCTGTGTCAATAAATTCTAAACTAATGTCACTGTATTACTGATGATCTCTTAAACTATGGTGTCTAATTTCTATGTGTTTTGTGCGTGAATGACATATAGGGTTCTTTGTAAGATTAATAGTGCTAGTATTGTCATAATAAATAGGAATATTCTCATAGCATAGATTGTAGTCTTCTAGGGTTTATTTTATCCACAAAATTTGTACACAACAACGTCCTACAACTATATACTCAGCTTCAGTGGTTGATAATTTTGTTTCTTACTGAACCAAGAGACTAATGCCTTGCCTAGAAAATGGCGTGTCGCTGGTACTTTTATGATCAACTTTGCATCTGGCAAAATCAGCATCCAAAGAACCTATAAGGTCAAAGGACGTGGTCTTAGGATACCATAAGTCGATTGTCGAAGTCCTTTTAAGGTATCGAAAGATACGCTTAACTAGAGCTGAGCAAAAACCGATTTAAAATCGAAAATCGGACCGAACCGAGTTAGCAATTCGGTTCGAGTCCAAAAAATTTCGGGTCGGGTTTGGTTATAAAAAACCAAAAGTTCGGTTAACGGGTCGGTGATCGGTTAATGGGTTTCGGTTTTGGTTTAAAACCGAAACCGATTTGCAATATAAAATTACAAATATACCCTTAACCCAAACCTAAGTATATAAAGTAAAAACTCTCTCTCTCCTCTCATTCTCACAACCCTAACCCCTCTGACGGCTCTCACAACCCCTCTGCCGGCTCTGAGACTCTGTCTGTGTCTCCTCTTCCGTCTTCACCGCATCCCCTCTCGGCCTCTGACTGACTCTGAGACTCTGAGTCTCCTCTTCAGTCTCTCCAACTCCATCTAACCTAGATCTGACACATCGGCTCTCTCGATCTAACCTAGATCTGTCCAGATCTAAGATCTAACCTAGATCTGGTAAGAAATTACCTTAATATCTCAAATTTTTTTTTTGCAAATATTTATTTATTTATTTTCATTTATTTTCTAATTTTTTGTTATTTTCTTGTTTCATCTTTGGTGCAGGACTTGATACGTCTCCAGATCTAAGATCTAACCTAGATCTGGTAAGAAATTATCCTGATCTAAGATCTAACCTAGATTTGGTGCAGGGCTTGGTATGTTTTAATTTTATTGTGCCATTATCTTGCTGTTAGACTGTTAGTTGTATACATACCTACATTATCTTCCTCTTAGACTATTAGTTACTAGTGAGTACTGAGTATGCTTATGTTAATTGTAACCCTGTTACCAGCAGAAGCAGTAACTAACAGCAAGTCACTACTCATTCACTGTAAGTAACCCTGTTACCTGGCCCCTATTCGAAAAAAATGATTATGTCTAATTGATAGACTGTTAGTTACTAGTAAGTACTGAGTATGCTTATGTTAATTGTTTCTAGTGAGTACTGAGTATGCTTATGTTAATTGTTTCATGCCAAAAAAAATGTCTAATTGATAATTGTTTTCTGCTTCTAGTGAGTAGTGAGTAGTGAGTACTGAGTATGCTTACCATACCTACATTATCTTGCTGTTAGACTGTTAGTTAGTACTTACTAGTGACTAGTGAGTACTGAGTATGCTTATGTTAATTGATTCCTACCAAAAAAAATACAGGTTTGCAAAAAAAATTGATAATTTGCATTTTGGTACTTTGAACTAATATATGTATATCTGTGTTGGTACACTTTGATTATTTTGGTACTTTGATAATTGTTAATTTACAAAAAAAATGATAATTGTTAATACTGCAATACTGCATAGTGCATCTGTTAGTTACTGACACTTATTTTTGGTACCTCATTGAATTTTGGTACTCTGATAATTTGCAAAAAAATTGATAATTTGCATATTGATTCATAATTGTTTCCTGCTTCTGTTATTTGTATTTTGGTACTTTGAAGAGTAACTCAGTAAAGATTATTTGTAGGGTTGGTACACTTTGATTAGTTTTTATACATTTTGACCTAATATATGTATATCTGTGTTGCACTCTGTGAGTCTGTAATGGGACTATCTTTATCTGCATTCTGTACTATGATTCTGCTATTCTGGCACATTGATATTTGATTAGTGAATAGTGACTAAGATACTTCATTTTGATTGACAATTATTTTTGGTATACTGCAATACTAAGATACTGCAATACTGCATACTGCAATACTGTAATACTGCACACTGCAATACTGCAATACTGCATAATGCATCTGTTAGTGACTGACAATTATTTTTGGTACACTGCAATACTAAGACACTGCAATACTGCAATACTGTATAGTGCATCTGTTAGTGACTGACAATTATTTTTGGTACACTGCAATACTAAGATACTGCAATACTGCACACTGCAATACTGCAATACTGCATAGTGCATCTGTTAGTGACTGACAATTATTTTTGGTACACTGCAATACAAAGACACTGCAATACTGCACACTGCAATACTGTAATACTGCATAGTGCATCTGCATAGTGCATTGACATTCTGCAGTCATGCAGGGTTGGTACATTGATTTATTTTGCATTGACATTCTGCATAGTGCATTGACATTCTATATTTTGACTTAATATATCTTTACACTGCATTCTGCAGTCTGCAGTCTGCACTCTAATTCTTCACAGCTACTGCTTTATTCTGCATTCTGTGAGTCTGTTTCTGCATTCTGTGAGTCTGTAATGGGACTATCCCTATCTGTAATCTGATTCTGCATTCTGTCCTGGCACATTGAGACACTGCATTTTGGACTAGTAGTGACTAAGGGCTATTTATGTGGGTTGGAATTGGGTAAGGGTTAGGTAGCAAAGCTATAGGTAACTTAGGTTACTCATAAATGTGTGATGTTCAATAGGTGTAGCACCAACCCAATCAATGGCAACAACTTCATATTCATGCAATGTGCGTATTTCTTAATTTTTGGACTCAATTTTGTTATTTATATTTCATATATTCAAAGTACAAATTTATTATTTTAGATGTCGCAAGAAGGTGATAATCAACCACCAACTAGTTCTCAAGCCACAAATGAGCCTCTTCCTGTATCTAATCTAAATTTGAAGCTTCCGGTTACAAGAAAGCCTTCGAAGGAAAGAGCTCCGCATTGGAAAAATTTTAAAAAATTTCTTGACCCGGATGGTCGTCCAAAAGCAAGTTGCAACCATTGCGGAAAAGAATACCATTGCCATAGTAAGCTAAATGGGAGTACTAGTGTGAAAACCCACTGGAATGCATGTCCATTGAATCCAAAGAATCATGAACCTAGTCAAACAATACTCAACTTGCAATCAATTGCAAAGGGCAAGCAAATACTAACTAGTTGGAAATTTAATCAAAACGAGGTGAGAAAGGCCTTGACACATATGATTATCGTTGATGAGCTTTCGTTTTGATTTGTGGAGTGTGAGGGCTTTAAAAACTTTATTAATGTGGCGTGTCCTAGCTTTTGTATTCCGTCAAGATGGACAGTGGCTCAGGATTCTTATGATATTTACTCTATTGAAAAGAGTAAGTTCAAAACATATTTGAAAGAGTCCAAGCAAATGATTTGTCTTACAACGGATACTTGGACATCGTTACAAAAAATCAATTATATGTGTCTTACGACACATTATATAAACGATGATTGGGAGTTGAAGAAAAAAATTATAAACTTTTGTCCAATTTTAAGTCATAAAGGTGAGGCCATCGGGAAAGCGGTAGAGAAGTGCTTGCTAGAGTGGGGTATTGATAGAATATTCACTATCACGGTAGACAATGCGAGTTCCAATGATGTTGCTATTTCTTATTTAAGCAAGAAAATTCAGAATTGGGGAAATGGCATTCTACAATGCAAATATTTACACATGCGATGCATTGCACATATAATTAATCTAGTTGTGGTTGACGGCTTAAAATTGATGTCACCATCGGTTGCTCGTGTTCGAAATGCGGTGAGATATGTGAGACATTCTCCTAGTCGATTTCAAAAGTTCAAGGAGTGTGTTGAAGCCGAAAAAATACAAAGCAAAAAAATGTTGTGTCTTGATGTGAGCACCCGTTGGAACTCTATATTTTTGATGTTGAACATGGCGCAAAAGTTTAAAAGTGCTTTTGAGAGATTCGTCGGACAAGATCCATGGTTCAAACTAGAACTAGCAGAGAATGGTGGGTTTCCTACCGAGGACGATTGGGCTAATGCAAGAAGAATGTGCACTTTCTTAGAACACTTTTATGAACTTACTTTGCGTATCTCGGGATCCTTATATGTCACTTGCAATAATTTCTTTGACGAAATCACATCCATTGATATTCTTTTGCGTACTTCAAGGGAGAGTGAGGACTTTGACTTATCTCTCATGGCCGACAAAATGAGAGAAAAATATCAAAAGTATTGGGGGGACATTAAGAAAATGAATATGGTGATATTTATTGCACCAATTCTAGATCCTCGACATAAGTTGGAATACGTGGAATATGCTCTTGATCATCTCTATGGACCGGAGAAGAGCGATTCCATGAAAAAAAAAGTAAAAAGTGTTGCGTACTCCATGTTCAATGAGTACAAAAACATAAACTCTTCTCAAAGTGGTGGTGTTGCTACTAATAGTGAAAGAGTTGAACCTTCTTGTGCAAATCAACCGGTGCACAACTTGCAATTGAAGAAGTTTATGAAAGCTCAATTCAAGAAACATAAGATGGAATTGGGTGGTGGTGATACTAAATCGGAGTTTGATCAATATTTAGATGAGAGCACGGTAGATGATGATGATGATGAGAGTGATGAGTTTAATATTTTGGGATGGTGGAAGCTTAATTCTCCCCTTTTTCGATCCTTTCGAAGATGGCTCGGGATGTGTTAGCCGTTCCCATATCTACCGTGGCGTCCGAGTCCGCTTTTAGTACGGGTGGTCATGTGCTTGATTCATATAGGAGCTCCTTGACTCCAAAAATAGTTCAAGCTCTTATTTGTTGTCAAGATTGGTTACGTAGGCCTTCTGATCGACCTATTGTATCTATTGTTGAAGAGGAGTTTGAAGACGTGTATAAAGTTGAAATGGGTAATTTTTTTATTATTTAGCATGAATTTTTTTCTAGTGTATCTTTTATTGTGTGTTTTAACTTCTTAATTGTTTTAACTTTTTCATTTAGATTTGGGTAAGTTGACGTTGGAATCAATATCAACGTTAACAAGCGAGGTTTGATTAATTCTGGTCTTTAAATTTGGACTTTTGGAGGGATATTTGGGAACACAAACTTTTAGTTAAAAACTTGGAAGACAATGTGTAATATTTTTCGATACCTGTTAGGCTGTTACTGGCTTACTGGTTACTGCTGCTATTTTCTTGCTGTTCTCATCTTTGCTGACTTGCTGTTAGTTGCTGCTTCTGCTGACTGCTGTTATTGCTTGTTATATAATATATACTACCTGTTACTTGCTGACTTGCTGTTAGTTACTGCTGCTGCTGACTGTTGTTATTGCTTGTTATATAATATCTACTACCTGTTACTTGCTGACTTGCTATTAGTTACTGCACTCTGTTGACTTGCTGTTAGTTACTGCACTCTGCTGTTATTTCTGCCTCTCTAGTTATTTCTGGGAGCTTTATAGCTTTATTGCTGGAAGCTTCTGTTGTTATTTCTTCTTGTTGTAGGTGCATAAAATGAAGCCACTGGCGAGGCATAAAATGCAGCCATTGGCAACAGACAATGGCGTGGCATAAAATACAGCCATTTGGTAAATCTATGATGCTAGTTTATTTACAATGGCGTAGCATAAAATACAGCCATTTGGTAAATCTATGATGCTAGTTTATTTAGTCTTTTCTTGAGAAATTTACTAACATATTACATGATAAAGTGGCAATGATGATGATGGCTTGAGAATAGGAGAACTGATACTATATGGCATCAAACAATGATGCAAAAATGAGCCTTATCTGAGCCACAATTTAGTTTTCTTCTTTTTCTTTTTATTGTGTTGTCCAGGTCCTCCAGGATAATCTAGGACTAGATGATGATGACTTGTTTATGAAGAGAACTATGCATTTGAACGGTTTAACCTGGGAACTCTTGTTACTAGCAACTGGCAAGGTAGTTATAAACTTATAAATATACTTTCTAAATACAGTTTGATATCTGTAGGCTGCATATATATTTTGTATCTTTATTTCATTGTGTTGTTGTTCTTCAGGGGAAGATATGAGATTCGGTGAGATGAGCACCAGTTTGAAATTGGAGGGCTTAGGAATTAAATCTCAGCTGCATTTCATTGTTGTAATTTTTTTATCTAAACTGGAAACAAGATTTCATTTGTTTTGTATGTACATTTTGTTTTGTGTGTACATTTTTAATTTTTTTTTTACAATATCATAACTGGCAGTCTGGCACTGTGTGTGACTGTGTAGTCTACTGTGTACACTTTGTTTTGTTATAATTTTTTGCTTCAATTTTTTTTTAATTAAAATTTGGTTTGTATATTTGATTGCCCAGGTTGGGTTTGAAGTTATTTGTTGTAAAATGGGCCAAACAACAATATATTAGATGGGCCAAGGATAATTTTATTAGTTGGGCCGTTCAATTCGGCCATTTTGTTCGTTGTAAAATGAACCGTCCCTTCCCATTACACAAAGGCCCATAAACCGAATAACTAAAATAACCGAACCAAATTTTTTCGGTTCGGTTTATTTCGGTTTTGAAATATTGCGGTTTAGTTCGGTTCTTCACTATGTCGGTTCGGTTTATGTTCGGTTTTTAATAATTCGGTCCGGTTTGGACCGAACCGAACCGTTGCTCACCCCTACGCTTAACTGTGCATAAATATGATTCCTTAGGGTTATCATGATATCTAGCATATAGATAAATACTAAACATTATGTCATGGCGACTAGCAGTTAAATAAACTAAACTACCAATCATACCTCGATACTTACGTGTGTCAACTAGTTTACCATTTTCATCAAGGTCAAGCTTTGTAGATGTCGCCATCGGGGTGTCGATAGGTTTTGTGTTGTCCATGTCAAACTTCTTTAGCAAATCCTTCGTGTATATGGTTTGATTGATGAATGTTTCCTGTGAATTTTGCTTGATTGTAATCCAAGAAAGAAGTTCAATTCTTCCATTATGCTCATCTCGAATTTACTCTGCATACACTTAGCAAATTCTTCACAAAGTATCTCATTAGTAGAACCGAATATGATATCATCTACATATATTAACACTAATAAGAGATTATTATCATGTGCTTTAATGAAAAGTGCCGTGTCAACTCTCCCTTTTGAAAAACTATTTTCAAGTAGAAAGGAGCTAAGGCATCATACCAAGCACGAGGGGCTTGTTTGAGTCCATAGAGAGCCATTCGTAACTTGAAGACATGATTTAGGAATTTAAAATCTTCAAAGCCATGGGGTTGTTCTACAAAAACTTCTTCTTTTATAAAACCATTTAGAAAAGCACTTTTGACATCTATTTTAAATAATTTAAAATTTTAAAAACTAGCAAAAGCACAAAGCATGTGAATGGACTCAAGTCTCGCAATAGGAGCATAAGTCTCGTCATAATCAATGCCCTCTTCTTGATTATAGCCTTGATCTACGAGACATATTTTGTTACGTCTAACTTGTCCATCCTCTCTGAGCTTATTTCGGAATATCCACTTTGTGCCAATTACAGAGTAATCACTAGGTCTAGGAAAGAGTTTACAAACTTGATTTCTCTCAAAATGGGTTCAATTTCTCTTGCATAGCAGAAATCCAAAACTTATGAGTGAAAGCTTCTTCAATATTTTTAGGTTTTATTTTTGAAATAAAAGCTATATTTGCAATTATATTTTTATTTGCAGAACGAGTTCTTTCTCCTTTTGATACATCATCTATTATCAAGTCTTTTGGATGATCAACCAAGAATCTTATCCTCTTAGGCAAACTTTCTAGATAACTTGTATTAGTTGTTGTATCCTCAGGTATTTTGCTGTACGTTATTCCGACATCTTCGCCTTCACTGTCACTGGGTACTTGATTGTTAAGCTCATCAAAAGTAATGTTAATCGATTCTTCAGCAGTCAAGGGTCGCTTATTGAAAACTCTAAAATATTTACTCATTGTGCATAACCAAGAAAATTACCTTCATCAACTTTTGAATCAAATTTACACAAGTTATCCTTGGTATTAAGAATAAAACATCTACATCCAAAAACTTTGAAGTAACTAATAGTTGGAGGTCTATTAAACCAAAGCTCATAGAAAGTTTTCTTAGATATAGGTTGAATTAGAACCCTATTCAAAATATGGCATGTTGTATTTACAACTTCAGTCCAAAAATATCTTAAAAGATTGAATTTATTCAACATGACTCTAGCCATATTGCCAAGAGTTTTATTCTTTCGCTCAATAACACCATTTTGTTGAGGAGTTCTAGGACAAGAAAATTTATGCTAAAAATATTTGAATCACAAAAGTTTTTAAAATCAATATTTTCGAATTTGCCTCCATGATCACTTCAGATTCGAGTAATCATAAAGCCTTCTTTGTTTTATAACTTTTTGTAAAATATTACAAATTCAGAAAAGTCTCATTTTTATTTGCAAAAAAATAAATCCAAGTAAATCTAGAAAATTTATCAACAATTACAAAAATATATGTCTTACCGCCATGAATGGAGACTCTGCTTAGTCCAAACAAATCTATATGTAATAGTTGAAGTGGTCTAGAGGGTACTTACGTCGTTTATTGATTTAAAGGAAGATATATTGCTTTTTTCTTTTCACAATCAACATAGACCATATCCTTCTTGAAAGTGATATCCGACAGACCTCTTAACAGTTTCTTTAAGGATAGTCTTGCAATTATGTCCATGTTCACATGTCCTAGATGCATATGCCATATCCAACTTTTATACTTGTTAGCATTAAGGCATCTTCATGCATTATCAGTGTCCTCTGAAAAATAAAAAATATATATATTATCTTTTCTAGTACCTTCAAAAGAAACCTTACCAGTTGATGTATCAATTATAGAACATTTGTCCTTCACAAAATTAATGCCATAACCATGGTCAGCCATGTAACTGATACTGAGTAGGTTATGTTTTAATTCAGTTACTAGGCAAACATCTTTTATTACAAGATAAGGAGGAATACTAATATTACCATTTCCAATGATATAGCCTTTTAGATTGTTATCGAAGGAGACGTATCATTCTTTCTTCATCAATAGCATTGCAAATAGGGTAGCATCATCAGTCATATATCGTGAGCAACCACTATCGAGAATCTACTTGCTTCTAGCATGCGAAGGTCGGTCCACCTACAAAATAAGTTGCAGATATAACCTTTGGTACCCATTTCTTTGAGGGTCCTGATATATTAGCTTTTGGTATCCATTCATATATATTCATATCTACTAATTTTCTAATTCTACAATGTCTAGATATATGTCCTTTCTGACCACAATAATGACATTTGGCAGTAGTGTTAGTGCTTGGTGCAGCAGTATATATATATATATATATATATATATATATATATATATATATATATATGAGTATGTGAAGCATTATACTGTGTCTTACATGAAAACTTGTAATAAAATGCGTGATTATATGAAGCATTTGTTTTACTTGCAGGTGTCTTGTTGTGAGTGCTCTTTTGTTTAGCTACGTGCCTCATGTTAGACTGAGTAGTAGGTTGTATGACCTGCTTCCCTAAACTAATCTCAAACTTTTTAGAGGTAGCATATATTTTTTCATATTTCGAAGTAAGAGCATCAATTCTAAGTAAAGAAATATTCTTCTTCTTTTTCTCCATCTCATACTCTTCATTGAGCTTAGCATACTCCTACGTCTTTTTCTCAATACATTCTTAAGTATCGTGCAAACTCAAGTGCAAATAATTCTTCAATGCTACTAGTGGAAGGTGTCTCTCTAATATCACTTAGTAAGAGAGATTGTTTCTCATACCCAGCTTGTAGTTCCTGATAATCCTTCATAACTTGTTTGCAATTATTTCTCACCTTTCTATGATCTTCTAATTAATCATTAAAAATATCAGATAATTCATCAAAAGTAAAATCTTTATAGTAGATACCTGATTGAATGCCATTAGACATACGTTTCCAGCATTGCGAGAATTTTCTTCTTCCTCTGAGTTGCTAGCTTTACTTTCATGCCATATGCATGTATTAGCATACTTACGTGAAGATGATCCTCTTTTGCTTAAGCGTTCATATCGATTCTCCTTCTTGCTTGTAGGATAATATTTTTTTATATGGCCTGACTTCTTGCAGTTGTAGCACACATGTTCTTCATCGTTGTCATATTTGTAGTCCTTCTTTTAGTTTGATCTTTTAAACTTCAAGAATTTTCTTAAGTTCTTGGAGACTAGGGCTATTTGTTCATTATCTGAACTGTCATCCTCACTTTCATCGTCAAAGATGTGCCTTGAAAACTATGGTCTTCTCATTTGAAGTTAGTTCTAAGAACTCCTTGAGGTCCAACTCATGTGTCATCATTTTACCCATGAGTGTCTCAAGAGTCATGGTAGTAGGTTGTTTCCTTCTATGATTGTAGTAGACTTGGGGTTTTAGTTCTTGGTAAGTCCCCTGAGCAGCTTGCACATCTTCTCGTGATTGCTGTAATCATTACCAAGAGAATAAAGAGGATTAACAATATCCAGTAAACGAGTAAACATTTGTGTAATGGTCTCATTAGGCTTCATTTTGAATGCCTCATATTCTTGTTTAAGTCTACTAATCTTGGATTCCTTTACTTGTAAAATTTCTTTATGAGTTACCTCAAGAAGTTTTCAGAGCTCGTGTGAAGTATTGCAAGTAGATACTCTATTGAACTCAGTCTTGTCTATAACACAAAATAATGCATTAATAGCTATAGCATCAAGACTGGCTTGCTTCTTTTCTAGATCAATATATTTATCATTGGAATTTTCTATAAGATTATCATCAACAACTATTCTAGCAGGTTTTTTGTAGCCATCAGTAACAATTGACCATAGGTCAAAATCTAGTGACATGAGATAGAAGCTCGTACATATTTTTTTAATATGTGTAGTTGGTTCCATCAAATATGGGTGACCTATTTGTGGATTGGCCTTCACCATTGTTGGTGTGAATGAGTTTGAGTGATGCCATAGGTAATACTCTAAGATATTAAGCCAATATATAATGAGAATTTTCTTTGATACCAATTGAAGGACCATTATGGCAGCTCTAGAGGGGGGCATGGTGAATATAGTGCAGCATAAATAATTATCCAATAAATATTCTAAGGCTAAGTACCAACTAAGATAACAATAATATAGTAAGTATATAGAAATATAAGGTTTACAGAGAAAACGCAAACACCGAGATTTCATACTGGTTTTCCTCGTGGAGGACTAGTCCAGTCCTGAGAACTCTTGCTCGGAGTTAAATCCAATATAAACCAATAGCGAATACACCACAAGATTTGATCTGAAGGCTTGTCGACTTCTTACAATCATGTGCTTTGATCCGAAGGGCACGCCAACTTTAGACTTTGCGTAAGCAGACTTGAATTTCCAAGCTCTTTACAACTTGAGACAAACTTCTAGCGGAGATCGTACTTGGCACTAGAAGGCTGGGGAGTTATCTTGGGAATAGAAAAGTTTAAGCTCTGAATATTACTCAACAGAAGATGAGAAATGATTGAGTGAATGAGTTGATAAGAATGATATAAAATTTACTTCTATTTATAGGGTTTTCTGAGACCGAATTCAGGCAGAGTTCGGTCCTCAAACATTTATAAATTTGAACGTTATAAGCCTGGTCAATCGGAAGAGGCTGCTGACTAGGGTTTCAGTTTTACCCTAAATGAGTTCAAGCAGAGTTTAGGGTAAACTCGGTTCGAGTTCGGGTAGGCAGTTTCCATAATGTCTCTGGTTTGTTTCATGCTTATTTTAACTTGGTATGGGCTAGGTACTTGGTTGAATCGGAGTGCTGTTTAGGTCTGGGTTTAGATAGGCTCATTTTAAGTGGACTTTGGACTTTGAATTAGGGTGCATCTAGTTGCCAAAATGCGATCAGATGTACATAAGTCCTACACTCAATAAAATATAACATACATAATAAAATATAAAATGACCAGACGCGATAATAGCAATCTCCAGTGAAGTAGCAGTTTTTTTATGTTGTCGCAGTAACGTAGCAACAATCTTCAATTAAACCATATTGAAGTGTATCGAATCATAGTTTAGTTAATTATCAAAATTAGGTTGACCATGATCAGACAGGCCAAGAACAAGTAAATATGTATCTAACTAATTATTTTGAAAGATCGAGTTCGACATTTGAACGTCGATTATAGGGTAAATACGGCACATCGCATGTGTATTATGTGATTGCTATCCACACGGTTAGACATGGAGGATGGAATGGGTTTTTCAAACGTATAATAAGATATATTTTTGCCCGACTAGTACTCACGGATTCGAGTTACGATACGAAGATTCACGAAACACGAAACACGAAATCACAAAAATTACAGAAATACGATAATCACAAAAAATACGATAAACATGAAACCATGATAATTACGACTATAAATCCATATGTACAAGCATAAAAAATCCCTAACAAGCGCCAACAGTAATCAAGAGCCATGCGCTGCAGTGATCAAGATCCATGCGCCAAAGTGATCCAGAGCCATGCGCCAAACCGCTTCATGAGTAGTATTCTCAGGTGCCAGCAGTGCCATGCACCACCACTTCTTCAGTGTTCCATGTGCCAGCAGTGCCACACGCCACTACTTCCCCAGTGTTCCATGTGCTAGCAATATCATGCGCCACTACTTCACCAGTGTTCCCATGCGCTAGCAGTGCTATGCGCCACTACTATCCCTAAGTGATCTTCATGTGCCAAGTGACAATGTTCCCAAGGTGCAATAATAATCATTAAAATTAGAGCATGACACGTGTCACGAGTATTATAGGCATTAGCGACCCCAGATCTTGACTTGCCACGTGGCAGCCTTAACACAACATGAACCTACAAGTGGACATGAGCCGACATGCAATTCGTGCATATATACGTCTACATGACGCCTTCTCAAGGCTATAAATAGTGGACATTTCCCACATGCAAAGGAGACCATCATCAGGACCAGAAAACTGCCACCATACCAAAAAGAGAGAGGAGAAGAAGACAGAAGCGCCGCCCGAAGCCTCGTTAACTTCCTTGGTCCCAGATCATTAACGGAGTAAAGGAGCCACTGCAGTGTTCGATCTCCACCGTCACACTTGTCCAGTTTTATTTTTATTATACTTAGACTCTATGCATTAGAGCTTCTTTTGTACTATTTGTCAATTCCCAATCAATACAAAAGTTCGTTCAACTTTTCCAAAAGTATTATTTTTGTGCAATATCGACAAAAATGGCGACTCTATTGGGGATGAGCTTCTCCTCCAACGAGAAGCTGGTAATACAATCCAACTTGACCAAGTTAGGTTTGACTCAGAGGATGTTGGTCATTCACTTTAATCAACAGGCATTCGAAGACATGTTGGACAAGCTGAGATCTCTAATGTGGCTCGTACGACTCGTAAGATTCGGGCCACCAAGGCTGCTGTGCCGCACCCGAGATTGGTGACCGATGCATTGTCAACCCTCATCGCTGATGCACATATGATTGACATGTATCCCGCTGACAAGTCGAGTTCTTCAATGAGGCCCGCACGACCTCATAAAGCTCGTAAGACTTGGGTTGCCAAAGCCGTTGAGCCAAAGCCGAACTCTGTTCCAGAAGTACCGCCAACCTTCATCGCAGATGCACACAAAACTGGAACATATCTTGTCTCCATCTCTACTCTCATAAAATATGGTGCTAAGTCCCAAGGAGTACGCCCATTGCGTGGTTCGAATAATAAAAGATGTGTTATACCTGAACAAAGGTGTATGAAGCTCCCTATGGACAATACTGCCTCACATTAGGTTTCCTATGGTCCTGACTTGGACTCCCTGTACTATGCGCCTAAGGACGCTGGTTCATGGAAACCCAAAGTATCCCGAGCCATGTGCGCTCGAGGGGATGCGCCGACATCTCTCCAAAGGCATGCGCCGTTGGTCGTCACGCGCACTGCTGATAGAATATTATATAGGGCTAACCCAGACACTCATGCGTCAGAAGTGGGTCAGCCCCTAAAGTCTTCTCAAACTCACTTGGATGCCGTAGTTGCACCTGAACCAAGTCAAGGTATAAACAACGTGATGACAGATCTATGAGCCCAACTTGGCTGCATGCATGAAGTGGGTCCGTCTCATATTAAGTCTTCCACCAATGACCCAGTTACAGTTTCTACGAAAGAACTGGGTCAGGGAGCAAACATCCAACTCTCACCTCCATGTGCAAGGGTTTCCCGAGTGCATAAAATGGGGGTAAAAGTGAAGCTTCCATCGTTGGATTTACGCAACATGATTAGTCACAAGCATAAGATGAGGGAAGTAACCCTCGAACATGACGTGTCCCCTCATAGACAAACTTGTGGCAACATCATCATCAACTGTTGTTGCTCTAAAGTACTAGTTCCTCCAACTAGACACTCGGTATTCCAGCGGCTATAACTCGCAGTGCCAACTCAACGATGTCTCCGAAGGCAGCTCTGCAACGAGAAGGAATTGCCCGCTGCTTTATGTTTCTCCACCTAGAGGTCTCTGTAGGATCGTGTAGCAACTCTAGAAGGGGGGTGAATAGAGTAAGTGTATGGGCAGCAAAAATTAATCACCAATTAGAAATTCTAAGTTTTAGGCTAACTTATAAACTGCAGTAACAAATATTTGAAAGCGAATAAGCAGATATAAGTAAAGTTTAGAATAACAAACTCAAACACAGGGTATTTTATCCTGGTTTTCCTCGTGGAGGACTAGTCCAGGCCCGAGAACTCTTGCTCGGTGTTAATCCATTATTTATGAAATATGGTACACAAGCACATTTGATCCAAAAAGTACGCCAACTTCTTACAACACAAGCTTTTAATCCGAAGAGCTCGAAGACTTCAGACATGAATTAAAAAATAGCTTTTTAACCAAGCTTGTACCACTCGACTCAACTTCTAATCGGAATGACACTTGGACACTCAGAAGGAAAGAGAGTTATCTTAAGATTTGAGAAGGATAAGGCTTTTTTTAGGAATAGAGAAGAAAAAGAATGATTGAGTTCTTGTTTTAGAAATGGGAAAGTTCTTCTCTATTTATAGGATTTTTGTAGACAGAGTTTGGACCGAGTTCAAATGCATAACGTTCAAAATTTTAAATGTTGGGAGCCTGCTTTTCAGAAGATGAGTCTGAATAGGAAATAAATTTTGAGTAACCGAGTTTGGTCAGAACTCGCCCCGAGTTCGATTGGTCTTTTTCAGACTGTTTTGACTTTGAGTTTGAGTGAGTTTGGGTTTAGGCTCGAATCCAAATAAAATTTCTGGTTTGGATAGGATTATATTTGAGTGGGCTTTTGGATAAAGGTTCAATCTCTAAATTTTTGTTCTGACTCACATAAGTCCTTAGACTCAAAAAAATAAAAATTACCTAACAAAACATAAAAGAACCCGAACACAATCATCTGTAGTCATAGCTTATGGCGAAGTAATGCGACGTCTTCTCCTCAAATCCATCAGAGTTGTAATGTATCGACTCGTAGTTTGGATCGATTATTAAAATTGGTTTGACTATGACCAGATAGGCCAACAGTCTTCCCCTATGAAGAAGATCTCGAAGAAAAGATCACCTAACCTAAGGGTGTCGATCGGCACATCGCAAAGCCATCCGCGGGCAGCAAACAGGTACATACTGTGGGGGTATTCTAGGGCATGTGCTCGAGAACAAGGACTGGGGGTAGCCAGGCCCTCCCAACCGAGGTTGCAAGTGGAGCTAGGGGTGGTGGTCCTCCTCCGGTATTCTATGTCAATCCGTCCTATCAAGAGGACAGTGAATCTCAGCACACGGATGATAACTCAGCTGGGGTAGCAATATCTTCCAGGATGAGTCCGCCATTGAGACTGGGGTACCAATCCTTCAAATAACGAGAGTGACATAACAATGTCTACTCTCCCCGAGGACAACGAGACTCAGACATCTGAGGTGGAAAGTGAGGCATCCACCTTCCCGTCCACCTCTTTCCACATAATGCATGTGTACATGGCAGGCGATGAGCATGTCACAGGATCCAGTAACCAGCAATGCCTGGAAGTACTCAAAGCCATGATGTAGACGCTGAATGTCTCAATGCAGACTCTGACTCATACCGTGTTGGAACCCAAAGAAAATAGTCCTGACACAACAACGGACCCTGGGACAAACCAACATAGACCAGAGAACCAACGAGGAATCTGACATGCCTGATCTGGCTTCTCATGTCACAAGCAGCCAGACCGTACCTCAAGCCTCTATCGTACTTCCGCCAGATGATATCTAGGAGACTCTTAGGGACTTGCGCGCCTGTATTAATGCTCGAAATCAAGACAGGCTCCAGAAACTTGGGATCTGGCAACCCTATTCTCCTAATGGGATAATGTGGTATACCCTCCCAAATACAAGATACTATCTCTGAATCTATTTGATGGAAAGACGTCGCCACGTCAATACATAAGATAATTCCAATCTAAGATGGGTCACCTACCTCGGGATGACGCCTTACTCACCAACTTGTTCGTCGGGGCACTATCCGGGGTCACTTTTGAGTGGTTCTGTAGTCTCCCAGATAAGTATATTTCGTCCTTCGAGGACCTGAAGTCCCTTTTTCTCGCCCAATTCTATGAAGGAGGGATGTACATGACTATGTCCTCTCTGATGGACATTACACAAGGGGACATAGAACTTGCAAGAAATTACATTGAACGTTTTCGGCAGGCGGCATTGAAATTGCCTTCCGGCATCCCCGAATCTTTGCTGATGGACACATGTCGAAAGAATATCCTACCAGCAGTATGACTCTTGATGGCATCTGGCCCATTCAGTGATTGGACGACATTTATCATAAGTGTCGTTGCTACAGAAAAAAGCACGAAAGACGCCCGCTTATTGGGATTCTAAGCTTCCAGCATTGAAGATAAGGAAAAGTGTCCTCTTACCGCTAATAACAGTCGTGACAGTAAAAAAAAGAAGGCTCTGATGGTTAACTTGTTCAAAGGTCCAACCTCACCTGTTACCAAGCTAACAGAGCCACCAAAAGTATAGAAGACTTATTCCTTTGATGACGATAATGTCATGAAAATCTTAGAGGTACTGATGAAGGGCAACAAGCTTCAACTACCCGAAGTCAAGCACCCCAATGAAGCAGACAAGGTTGACAACCCCAAGTATTTCCACTACCATCGATATGTCCATCACTCCATGCGATATTGTTACATATTAAAATGGCACATACAATGGTTAATCGACTCCAAAGCTCTCACTTTGGACTTCGAAGAAAGACGGTCATTGCAAACATGGTGTCCCTCCTGTTCAAAATATTCCAGACAACAGAGGCCCGAGATAGTGTCGTCCCCATACATAGACAACAATGGAGGTCGTTAATCTCCCTCCAGCCCAAGCAGATAGGTTGGTTTCCCTCACTACTCCAAGAGGCAAAATCATGTGGGTTTATCCAGACCTCGTCCCGGACGTGACACAGCCAACAGTGCCTCTTGCTCCTAAGTCCAAGGGAAAGAAGACCAAGTCCTGTCACATGATCTCCTCATCAACAAACGAAGCTCTCACTGGCATAACAAGGTCGGGCCTAGCCTATCATTGCGATTATAATGCTTCTGACGATACTGCACTTTCTGCAGCGGACAAGCAAAAACATAAGGAGACTCGTTACGACAAACCTTTGCGGAAAGACACAACTCAAGGGATGGAGAAGCCTTACACCTTTAATATTTTAGCGCAGCTGGCCAACACTCCAGCAAAGTTATCACTCTTTGAGCTCCTTCGTCTCTATAAAAAAACTCATGATGCTCTAAGTGAGGCATTGTAAAACGTCGACTCTTATTTGGCCCAAGTCAAGCCACTGGTCGAGAATTCTGCCGCATGCCCTCACTGTAACAGTGTAATTGAGGCGATCCCGAATATCACACTCTCTCTGCAGGATATATTGTTAAATAATAATTGGCACAATCGTCCTCATGTATTACACATGGTACATCAGAGCCATTAAGGTAGACCGAATGCATATCAACCCCGGATCATCTCATAGCATTATCCCACGAAGCCTGCTACAGACCTTGGAGATTCTGATGCATCGGCTGGCAGGCACCAATAACACTATCAGCGGCTTCAACGCTGGAAGAAGTTATCCGCTAGGCAAGATTCGTCTGAAGTTCTAAACCGATGATCTCCAACAGAGGTGACTTGCTACGTCATCGATGTGGATGTGTCCTACAATATTCTGCTAGGACGTCCGTGGATACATGACTATATGATCGTCCCATCCACTCTCCACCAGTGCTTAAAGTACATTAGCGAAGACGGCATCGTCAAGACATAATTTGTCGATGTAGATCCTTTCAAAGGGATCGAATCATACTACTCCGACTCGATCTTGTACAAACAAATTCACCAAGAAGAAGGAGGTAAAGATGTCGATGATGAAGCTGACAATATTATAGCTTTGTGCAATCCCCTAAGGGACCGTCTTAAAGGACGTCCAGCCCAAACAACTACTCCCCTCAGGGTTAAGCTTCGAAGGAGGGCATCTGAATCCTTGGTAGTCAAGTCCCAAGGACAAAGACGCCTTCCAAAAAAGGATACCCTTGTCGTGAGAACCCCCGAACAGTTGGTAGTCAAGCTCTACAGGAAAAATCCAGCACCGTCAGCGTCACTTACAACCACTGAAAAAGATGAACTAGAAGAGTACGTCGTGGCGTCTAACAACGTACCATCCCCCGATGACGTAATCCCTTTATAGGAAATACCGTACTTCCTCAATAAAGTCCTCTCATTGAGTTATTCTGTTGTTGTAGATGTGTTTGTTATGTGCAGAAGGATTTGACCAAGTGTTGATCAGAAATGTGAGTATTTTATAATTGTTTTGGGCCTTGATATGCATGTTTGGATGATCATTCTACCGTAAAATTGGCATGGGAGTTTGAATCAGATATTAAGTAGAAGTTTATTCTTTGGTCAGTGATACAGTTGGAATAGTTTATTCTTGTAAGTTTTAAGATAAAATATTTTTCTGGATGACGTATTATGTAATGTCCCGCCCACATGATGCATTGAGATGTTTTGTTGGCTCGAAGGGTCATTTGGACTTGGTTTCATGCAGAACGAGCGATGGCTCAAGGAATATGGTAATGTAGAAGAGATCTGTTGTGGTATATACTGAGTAGAGATGTGTTGTATAGTTATTTCAGTTTCGTATCATGAATATGCTTATTAGTCACATATTTGTATGATCATGGGCAATTTATGCACAAGGTTTTGGTTCCTCGAGCGATCGTCGGGGCACTGGGATCATGTCGACCTTGGATGAATAGGTATAACCGTGACTGACGTACTAGCATCGGTATTACATGACCTTCACTATGGCTAACTACTCGAGCTGGAAGGGTGTAATGCAATACAAGGAGATATACAAAAATTCAGGGGGCTAGCTACCCGCTCCTAAAAGGGAGTTGTCTATCCCGAAATAGTCCAAGATAACTTGTGATGCCAGTGTCACATCCCGGTCCCAAAATACGTGTAACCAGGCCGTATGGCAATGACCAGCTACATATTCAAGAAGGCTCTAGTCTAACTCGAATACGTATAAGCTTTCCAAATGATATCATAATCCATAAATTATATCCACAATACTATCTACAATTCTATAAACTAATGATAAAAATAACTACGGTAGAATGATAAGAAGGCATCATCTGTCGATACCTGAAATCCCGAAGAAGGCAACCCAACAATCCTAAGTCAGCTCTAAGCCATAACCCGGAAGAAAATTAGGTCATCAGAGGGACGTAGCAAGATACATAATATACATGCCAAAATGAAGTACAGTAAATAACATGTGAAGAAGTAAACAAGATATCCAGGTACAACTAACATAAACCAGTCTAACCAATCTATATGACATGCAAATGAGGATAACGTTCGACGAGTGATATATATATATATATATATATATATATATATATATATATATATATATATGGGAACATAATCTCCTGGTAATAGAGAAGGTTCGTAGCTCCGAAAACGGAATCTTTTGATAAATAAATAATGACAAGTAAATAGTAATATATGCGTAGTAGCCCATACGTCTAGTAACTGTCCTCTCCACCCAATGCTATTGTCTGTGTCGCATCCATAACATGTCCAGTCCGACTCTAACAAATAATAGTCCAGTCAAACATGTATGCAATTATAGTACATCAATATGTAAACAACATAGATCATATACGAGTCACCTAACATATCTAAAATACGAATTCGTCTCTCATGGCTATGTGTCAGCATGTATAATCATGTTATGTATTGATAATAAATCGGTAAAATATGTAACAATATATCCAGAATAAATGACTGATAAATCATGTAAATAATGTAAATCAAATATGTAAGGTATACTTGCCTCGGGTTCATCCAACGTAGCTGAGACTACGTTTACCATGTCTGTTCTATGCCTAAGCGCGAGCTAATGCCGCTATGGTTTATAAGAAATCTATCAGAGCCCATCAAACAACGAGGAATCACATCCATCTATATATAAAACAAACAACCAGCTTCACCCAACCATCTATAGGCTGCATGCTAATGTCATCTGCTTGCAGGCTTAACAAGTTGAGGGATGAATGTACGATACTTATATTTTTTATGGAGACTAATGAATGTCTTATGCATGAACATGCTTATGACATACTTTTATATTATGAATAATATTGTTGTATTGACAGGAAATGATGGTAAGTATGGGTAAGATCAACTCTGTTACACTACACTTTTATGTTTACGAATACATATAAGCGTATGAATTTTTTACTGATCCTAAGACAAGATTAGAAAGGCCACATGTTTTTCTGCACTCACTTAATCAACGTATTGGTTTTAGTTGAGTTGGCTAGAGGCCACTCACCTGTACACGATAATGTACTGCCCTTACCAGATCTTCTCAGGTACAAAATTTGCTTGAACGTCCTGAGACGTTGGAACTTGGTTGACAACTTGAAATGGTTTGTCTTGAGATGTTGACATTTGTATATAGAGGACATAATGTATGGAACATCATTGTTTGTATAGTTTTTAAGATGTCAGCCTTGTGGCATGTTTCATTGTATTGAGACACACACAAAGAGAGAGAGAGAGAGAGAGAGAGAGAGAGATTGTAATCGTTGTTCTTTGGTTTCGAGCCGTTGTAATTTTTTTGCAATATTATCAATAAAAGAGAAACATTTTGTATATCTTGTGTCTATAAAAATTTTCTGCTTAGTATTTCTGCTGCAATGACTTTGTTTCTTAGATGTTCTATCGGTCATATTTGTGCATGTCTTGTACAAGTGCAGTTTAGACTTGTACGGTATCACAACCAGTGGCGTCTTTCAGTTTTGCGGAACTGGGACATGACAAGGGGTATGAGATGTATAGGTGAGGAAATAGGAGAGGAATGAGGAAATAAAAATAAAGAGATTAATTCATTAATTAAAAATATATCTAAAATATTATAAGATAGATTGATTAGGGAGGATGGGATAATTAGATATTAATCCAATAAATAAATAAATAATAATAATAATAATAAATAAATTTTAGGAAGGGAACCCAAAGACATCTTCTTTTGGCTCTAACACGAGCTCTACTTTGTCGCATTCGATATCCCGAGCTTCTCTAACACAAATGGCGCTCATCACACTTCTGGATGTTCTTCATATAGTAAGGGAACATAATCCAACAAATATCACAAAATCCATCCAAAATTCTTATTCATAAGTTTCTATTAACCCTTCTAGTTATTTAAAATCCTCTTAAAGGGATAATGGTTCAACTTCCAGTACAATTACTATATAAAAATATCCTAACATTAATATACCAAAAGTGTTACATTTAGCAATTTAATAAAGTTACCATATATAAAGACTATATGGAGCTTTGTCAAATCTATATGGAACTTTCTACTGATAAAATGGGAGAAGGTTTAAATAATAATAATAATTTATAAATTTTCATGGTATTACTGGTACCATGTTACATTTTCTGTATTTATTAATTTTATACATTTGGTCAAGACTATTGATCGAGGGGATCATATAAAAAGGCTATCTATTTTTTCCAATGTGGAACAAAAAGAGACATAAAAGACAAAAGAACTAAAGTTGTTTGGATCGACAATTTGTTAACAGAAGTGGCTCTTTTCTGCATTTGGACCAAGAGAAGCCTACTTCATGTGTTTGGTTGCATTAGAGGAGAAAGTAAAAAGTCACATGAAGTGCAAAAGGAACAATAAATCTTGTATGTCCCTACTTTTTTTCATTTTGACATTCGAGTTTTTCCCTCGGATCTGGGTTTCTATGAAGTGGGAAATCCTTCGTTCCTCTTGAGGAGATCCGCACTGAAGTAGTTGGATCTGCGGTGCTCCTCTACTGTCACCCCCATCCCGCGCTCTTTCCCTCTATAAGATGGTTCTAACCATTGTCTCTAGGTTTTTTTTTTGTGATTTTTGGGGAATTTATATCGATCTTGAGGCATTAATCTATGTTTTTTTGAAAGAACCTACTACATATCTACCTCAAATCTAGAATATAAAACTATTTTCCGAAGGATTTTGTGTGAAAATCAAAAGAATTGGGGCATGCCCCTTTTCTTTTGGAAGAACCCTATCATTTCTCTTGAAATCTAGTATTGCTCTCAAATTTAGTCCTGGAAGAACAACATAAATAACTTTTCATCTTGCATGTCTGTGGCTTTTTCCTCTATACGAACAAGAATAAATTTTGGTTGCTATTGAATGTATGGGCCTTTTCCACACTCTTCTATCCTGAGAACTGTTGTCTAATCTACTCAGATCTACTCAATCTAGTTCAGATAATATATAACTCTTTTTTGAAGGATTTTTGTGTGGAAATCGAAAGAAATTGGGGTATGCCCCTTTTTGTGTGGAAGAATCCTATTTCTCTCTTTTCAAATCTAGTCTTATTCTCGAATGTAGTCGTGGATGAACATCATAAATTACTTTTGATCTACTACTGGCAAATTTATTTATCTGTAAAGTACTGTTCAAATTGTGTCCAGTTCTAAACTATTATACTAAAAATTATGTGTGATACGCAAGATTAGATCCATAATATTCTCAAGTTAACTTGTGGTGAGGCTATGTTGGCGTGTTAATGCCGAAAGTTAAATATATGAGAACTACTGCATTAAAGGGAAGATTATGTGATTGTCCTGTTTGCTTTAATTTATGCTCTTACCCAGCTATTATTTTCTCAATTGTTATGTTCCTTCATCGATATATGTTTAGAGGGAAATGTAGCTCTGGGAATGTGTTTCTGGATCTGCTGCATATGGTCACCTCCAGAAACTAACAAAATATATACTTGCATACTACTGAGGTTTCACATCTGATTGAGTTATATCAGGGGTATCAAGTACAGAATACTATTTTTTTTTGAAGTATTCATATTCTACCTATAAACATTAACACACATTCATGCACAATCAGAACTAACTTATTAATAACACAAGGTAAGTTGTTCTTAAGAGCCAAAAAAGTTTTAAAAAGAATTGGACATACTTTACCCTTTTTTGTATTTTGGAAAAATTGACGATTCATTTTACAGGCTATGCTTTCTCATCATTTTGCCTCATGTCTGTTAAGTTTAAAATTGATACCTCCTGCTGTAATTTGGGCTTCTTTTGTTAACTATTTTAATGAAACCCCTGGTGTAGGGGATCGTGCAAAGGTAATTTGGGTTTTTTTTGTTGAAACTTGCAGTTTCCTCTCTAGCACTAAAGAGGTTATGTTTCTCTTTGAAGGCTTACATGCTGGCTAATATGATCTTAAGAACCAAAAAATTGTGTTCTTTACTATTGCCTACATGGTGCTTGTGATCACCAATGTTTCAACCTTTACCTAAATAACTTGTTCCTTATTAAGGAGATTTGCCAAACTTTGATGATATTTCTGGATTTTATCTTTTAATTTTCCCATTGATCCTATTCTCAATAAGCCTTTTTCTTGAGAATACGACTAGTCATTAATGACGACAATACATGGACCTTTATTGATGGTCAACTAAGCCAATGAATGCACACGTCTTTTTTAAAGTTGCCGAATGACATGTTAAACCTGACAATGGTCATTGAACAGTAAATGTGGAAGCCCAAATGGCTTATGACTCGATAGATCCTATTGTATTATTTGAATTAGTTTGTGTATTGACTGTTCCTTTATTATTGTCCCAATTTGTTACCTACAGGAATCACCGTGGTCTGCGACACTACCGGGATTTGATGCTGAAGTCCTAGCTCCAATGAGAGGAGCTAATGGGAAGACTCTGGATGAATTCTTCTATATAGGTAGGTAAATAACTTAACCTACATATGTGTTTTTCTCTTTTGTTCTTCATACATATTAGCTGTTCTTTCTTACATATAACAGTTGCTTGTACATGTGAAAATTCAAAGAAGCTTATAAGCTCTCTATATCTTACTTGCCTTCAAGGACCAATCAGCAGCTCTGTAAGAGGCAGAGGAGCAACAAATGCAACCACTGTTGAGGATTTAGTGCCAAACATGTATGAATTATACTCATTATTATGCCTGTTTTCATAGTTACTGCAAATCCCTACTAATTTACTATGTTGTAATTGGTGGTGCTGAGAATTTGCTCGTAGGGGAATACCTGATGTAATCAGGGGAAGAGTAGTAGTGTTCATGAGTGAAACTAATACCACAAAGCACAAATGAGGGGCAGATGAGCCAAGCCCAGACATATAAACAACAACAAGAACGAAAAGAGTTGTAACTAGAGGAAGGGGGAGTGTAGGCATGTCCATAAATCCAAACACAAACCAACCACCAGTAGTAGCTTCTGAAGATTCTCAACAATCACCTGCAGCTTCTCAAGACAAACATCCAACCAATCCTAGCAGCAGACAGTACTCAAGCAAGCTCCTCTGCAGCAGCAACAAGGGTTCTATGGTGGTGAAAGTTGTGAAAAAATAACCTATTTTGTGTTTTGTAATGTATGCAAGCACAAATTTATCATTTTGTGTGCTCTTAGCATGTTAGTGAAGTGAAAAAACTTATCGATGTCCCAAACCCAGGTTATTATGGCTTATGTTTGTTATGTGTGCAGCCAATACTATGTGCATGTGAAGTTTGTTTGAGATAGGGTATTATTAATGTGCATTCGTTCATTAAGTTTGTTTGAGATACGGTATTAGTAATGGTGGATTGAAGAGAGGTGATATAGGAAGTAAAATGGTGTGGCATTCCTTGTGTGTTTGATATCAGTGAACTATGGTATCAGCGTGGTTTTATCTGTGGATGTTCAATTTATTTTTCTGCTTTTTGTGTGTGATATCAGTGTGATTATTTGTGTTTTTTGTATGTCGAGAAGTAACTCACTAGTGAATTTGGTGTGTGAATCTAGACCTTGCCAAAGAAAATTCATTTATTTCCTGTGTTTGGATGCCTAAGAAAATCAGTAGAAAAGAAAATTGATTTCCAAGGAAAAGAAAAGTAGTGTGGGAAAATGACTCTCCACTCACCCCATGGATTCACTTTTCCATCCCCAATTATTCATTTTTCCTCCCAATATTTTGGTCTTTTCCAAACACCGGAAAGAAAACTTAACGGAAATTATAATTTTCCAACGGAAAGGAAAAGTAAAGAATTGATTTTCTTTCCTTTTATTTCCACGAACCAAATGAGGAACATGTTGTATAGAAGTCGTTATGCTAGTAAACTTTGTTTTCATGGGTGACAGATACTTTGATGTCTCCAGGCCATAAATTTTCAAACAAACGACTTCATTGAAGTTTAACTCTGTTACAAAACAGGACAATGTGACAACTTTTCCAAACAAATAACTTCATTTCAAACTGGAACTATGTTACAAAATAGACATGTCATTACTAATTAGAGGGTTCTTGCACACAC
Source organism: Iris macrosiphon (assembly GCA_036927795.1). NCBI lineage: Eukaryota > Viridiplantae > Streptophyta > Magnoliopsida > Asparagales > Iridaceae > Iris > Iris macrosiphon. The sequence continues at coordinate 151,816,494 of JAYESA010000015.1, forward strand.
TCTCTTTCAAACTGGAACTTGGAGCTAAAATTACACACTTAATCAGTACTAGATGATTCTCTCTTTGAAAAATATCCCACAACAAATAGAAAGAGATTTTCTGGAAGAAATATGGGATTCTACTTAAAATAAATTATTTTATGTGTGCTTATATTTGTTGTTGGTATTCTGCGGTAATTACAAATAAAAAATTATTTGTCTCCTATTGTGTTAAGTCAGCAAGTCTTAAAGTCAGCAAGTTTCATTCTTAGCATCTGTGTCTTCTTTTCTGTAGTCGAACTATAGAACCTTTATCATTGTTAGTACTATGTTCACGGAACAAGCGCCTAATATTAATTGCTTAACATTGTTTGCTTTCACACACCATCTTGTTGCTGTGTCCTATGTCAGGTGTTGTGACAAGCAATAGACTGAAAGAGAAGTGAAACCAGAATTAGGAAGCTATATGTCAAAACTACATTTACTCATGTAACATTTTATCCCTACTAATAGTAAATACATGTAACATTATCCCTATGCTAGTAGAAATTACAATTAATATGCAAAAACATTCTGCATAGAAATTTGATCCAACTATATGTTGGACAAGCAGCTTAGTTAGTTAGTTACTCCAGTTGATTGATGAGTTATAAATCCCAGCATCATGGTAGATCCATCCCTGGCATCCAAGAGTAGAAATGGCTAGTCGAAAAATATATCACAGCCGTAGATCCAGGTCAAGTTTTTGCGATTCTGATGGTCGTTTTTGCCGTTGAGGATCCTGTTGAAAGCTTCTAGACCACCTCATATTAGCCGCTTCATGAAGAGCGAAGGGTGCCGATGCCATAATGCCATTGGGAGCCATGTCCTCAAATCTTGCCACCATACCCATGCCACCCTCTCTGTGGGGCTTGTGGACAGTAGAGTGAGGATGGACTCGCAACGACTGTAGGAAAGGAGCATTGAGGGGCAAAGTACCCACCACCATTCTCTCGGACTGGCAGGACCTACGAGCAGCACCCCTCTCTCTCTTGTGGGCATTCTGGTGTCCCCCCAATGCCTGGGAGCTAAAGAACTTTCTCATGCAATAGTTGCACGAGAACACCTTGTGCGAACTAGTTCCGGATTGGGAACCGGAAGAACTTCTGCCTGTAGCGGACTCGCTTCCACCACCTAAGGTCAAGTCCAGCCATGCGCCTGAATTTCCTTCACCGGCTTCTCCATCGTCAAAGCCACTGACAGGTGGTTCCGATGTTTGCTGAGTTGCTGATTTCTCTCCAATATCTTTCTCTTCCATCTTGGAATTTTCAATATATGTGAGAAGAAGAAGGACAACCAAAGAGTTATTGAAAGAGGCAAGCTATAGGAAATCACACACACAAGTTTGGAGGGGTTGGGTGTTTCCCTTAAAAAGGAGAGAGAAGAAGTTGGCACAGACAGGGGTGTGATGTGAGGATACTTTTAGCTGTTTATCCATTTAATTCCTATTATAGGACCACATGCATTATGGTGCTTGTTATTCTAGGGGCAATGCTTTTGTCATGTTTACTATTTATTTGCCCATGTCAATCTTCATATTCTCTTCATGTCTTTCTCCTCTTCAGGTCATACCATCTTTACAAGGTTGACAATCCAACCACAGTTTCCATCAACCATGTCTTGTCTTTAGACTTATGAACTTTTTCCCTTAGCTTGAAAAGAAGATGATCTTACCTATGTTTCATATCCAGATTCTCGCATTAAGTTCAGTAAATGTCCCATCAAGCACTTGTCAACAACTAAGCGGCACGAGTTAGTATTTGGGAAGACATTTTCTACTATTAACTTACATATCCTATAGACCCTTCCTATGATATCAGTTTCAGCAGTCTCCTTGGTTTTGAGTTCAGAAAATTTTCACAAAAAAAAAAAAAAAAAATTACAATTTTTTTCTGAAATTATAAATAAGATAATATGTTTGTAAAATTATAAATAAGGTAACGTATCATCAACGTTGGAGACATGGGTGCATGTATACTCATGTCGTCAATAGCATTGACGACATGAATGTAATTTTTTCTTCTCAGATAACAGTGTTCCCGAGAGAAAGGAAAGCAGCAAAAAAAAAAAAAAAATTGTAACCAAAAGTCTAATTTCGTCACTAACATTCGTCACAAAAAAATTTATTTGTCACTGAAAGCTCAATTTCGTCGCTAAATGCGTCACTAAAAAATTATGTCCCAAGACGCCAAAGGCACGAAAAAAAATAAAATATTCATGTCACCAATACCGATGGCCACATGAGTGCATAGCATTCATGTCGTCAATCAAGTTGGCGGAAAAAGAATTCGTCACTAAAAATCTAATATCGTCACTAAAAGTTCCATTTCGTCACTGAAAGTCCAATTTCGTCACTAAAATGCGTTACTAGAAAATTTCGTCCCAAGTCATCCAAGTTACGAAAAAATTCAAAAAAATAAAATTAAAATGTGTTCATGTCGCCAACAACATTGGCAACACATTACCTTCTTTGTAATTTTACATACTTATTATTTTATTTATAATTTAATTAAATTTCGTTATGTTTTTGAAACTGGTTTAGGCCGATACTTGAACCTTGATCCTGACCATTTGATCAATTTGGATAGTTTCCCAGTGGAGAATCATATCCCACTGGTCTTCCTGATCCCATTTGTTAATTTGATTTCTTGCTTTTTCAGGACCATCTAGATCAGACTCTCTATCTGGATCCTTCTGATTATAATCTTGATTGCTTTGAGTTCTTCCTTTTCTTTATGATTGAGTGAGAGGAAGTCATACCAAGCCCTTTTTGAGAGTGCTCAAAGCACTTCAACCAAGTCCTATCGTAGAAAAGAGACACTCAGAGAAAGTCCTACTTGCTATTGGAATGAAGTGGAGATGCCATTACATCGTTATCTTCGTAATTCTTTACACACCACGTAAGTACTAATAATGGCTATAGGAGTTTCGGAGTGGTTGCTGCTGCATTTACTTTATATTTCGAAGAATATATTATTCTCTCGAAACCCCACTAGTACCCTTTTTTTCTTTCTTTCTCCTGGTCGATGTACCAAAGTTGTAGTGGTGGAAGACAACAGGAAACTCAGTTCCCCCTCCCCACTAGCTTGGTTCCGAATGGTGACGCAACAGTGAAAGAAATTCTGTAGTTTTTGTAGTGGAAGAAATATTCTGTGGTGTTGGAATGATGAGTAGTCACGCAACCTGATCTACCAAAGATGGACGAGGCTTCTTTCTCCTCCACATATCTTCTCTCGCACTCAAGAAGAAGGATGGATGTCCACACCAGGATCAGGATCAGTCAAGTTTTGTCACAGATCTCTCGGATCTTGTCCTGCTTAGGAGGACCATGATCGCGATTGATCAATCGTGTGTTCCCTACCATGTATGTCGTGATTAATGATTTTGAGTACTCTCGTCTTACCCCCTACCACAAATTCAGATACAGACAATTCAAAATTACATCATTTTTTTTTTTTTTTTAAGATTTCCGACGATACGTACGAAACTTTGTGTACACTGCCTTGTATGCCATTTAGACCCACTGTTTCATACATTTTCCGCGATTTGACTGCGAGACCGTCCATCCAGTCAGAAAGATTATACCTTTTCTTACTTACTACAAGAGCCAGTTGAGTTCGGTAAATTACGTCATCTTTTAAAATACTCAGAATATAGATGCATTATATATGTCGCGGACACAGTGATATATACACATGAGAACATAACTTTATATTAGATCTTAAAACCATTTATATTTATGCATTTTTTTTAATAACAAATGTTATATGCAGAACAACAAGTATTAGAGGGCCTACACACATAAGTTAGAAAAATGTTGGGTTAATTAGACACTGGGTTCCGAAAATATTTAAAAAATACCTTTTGGGTCATGAAGATGTCTATTTTAGGATTTGGATTCTAAAATGACGATTGATCATCCAAAATATGTTGACAAATAAATTGAATTAAAAAAAAAATTAATACGTCAACAACGACAAGTTTTAATGTCATTATTATTATTATTATTATTATTATTATTATTATTATTTTGATGGTCAACGAGTCAACCGTCATCGCAGGAACCATATTCTAAGTTGGACATATTCAGGACCCAACGCTAATTTTCAAATGTTTATGGAACCCTAAGAGTAATTAACCTAAAATTGTTAGAGGCAACACAAAAATTGATATGGGACAACACAATACCAACTCACTCACCCTCTTCCAACTCTCTAAGGTCGGGCCCTGACCTAGGGCAAACCGGGCAACCGTCTTGGACCCAAAATTTTGAAGGACACTAAAAAAATTAGCTAGGTTCATTTATATATATATTAGTGCTCACACAATATAATAGAATGACTCACTTAGCAAAGTTGCTTTTCACTTACCTCTTATGTGAAGGGACATGAGTTCGAGGCCTAGTGGCGTTGTTCTTTTTACGATTTTTTTTAGTTTTTAGTTTATTTTTTTAACGAGGAGCATCATTTTAACTTTTGTCTTGGGCATCCAAAAATTCAGGACCGACCCTGCAACTCTTATTTTTCTTTCCTCTTCCTACTCTCTTACTTACTTTTGAAACCCTAAAGCCTCCAACCCTAACGCTAAACTCTTTCTACTCTCTTACTTACTTTTGAATCTCTAAACTCGAAGATCCCTTCCCAATGATGGCAATTACCAAAACTCATTCTCAATCAAGGTAAATCTCCAACCCTAACCCTAAACTTTTTAGGTTTTTTAAGATTCTAGGTTTTTTCAACCCTAACCCTAAACCTTTAATGTATAAGCAATATTTTCTTAGGAGTTTTGTAGTAGATAGCCCCCATTTGAGACTATTTTGAAGTTTTAAACTCCATTAATGAACTTTTGAAATGTCAGATTCGTAACAGTCTCATTTGGGACGATGAATGACTGCCAAAAATTGGCAGTCCTGAAGATAGGCTAGTTAGTCTTCAGGACTACCAAAATTTTGGCACTACTATACATTGATAGGATTACCAAAATTTTGGCAGTCATGATTTGCCATGTTTCATGTCTATAAATTGAATGATTATATATTCTTTGTTGTAGTCGCCAAGGTAGCAGAGAAAAAGCCTATCGAAGGGACAACTTTGAACAAAAAGGAAGTCGTCGATGATGTCGAAGCAGAGAGCGTGACAAACTTAACGTACAAGGGGAGTACCCTTAAATATAACAAAGTCGAGGACGACCTCTCTGGGCAGATCACTTTGATACAACTCTTCTCTAACTTCTCTCCACCCGTCATTCTAGGAAGAACCAAGATGTGTACATAAAATCCATAATAACCATCTATTGGAGTATCAACCATTGACCATATGTATCCATGTATCTCTTTTAGATAATGTATGTACGTAGTCCGGCAACATGGTAATTTACCAATCCCCTCGACGATGTCCACATACCTCATTTTCTTTTATTTTCTTTAAATTGTCATATTGCTCTTGCTCTTTGAACCAACCACCTCCTCGATCATGACACCTCAGTCAACTTTCTAACTCCGTTCAATATGCTCAAACAATGATGGATCTCTCTTAGTCGATGACAACTTCTTTAGTATTTTATTTACTTTTAAATGTGGTCGTCCCTTAGGACATGCAACAACGGACGACTCCTGCAATCGAGTAGTTTTCGGAATAGCAAGTTCATGTATTCTAAGCTCAATGGAACTCCTCTCTAGTTCCAAGGAGATTGCATATCTTGCATGAAGGAGTTTCAATTTTCTTTCTTCTATAATATCGACAATTGTCTCTACTGTTGATCAACCACATCTATTGGTATATGACAAGATTGACGTTGATATTCATTAATATCATGTGCACAAGGAAGGCGAAACGAATGTCAATACGCACAACCACAAACCTCAACATTACTTTGTGAGATACGTCATGGATTAACATCCAAGAGTGGTTCAATTAGCTTGGAAATATTGAGACTTATCTCAATGATGCCTTATCTCATTCACGGGTGTGGCCAACATTAAATTGATCACGTTCCAAATAAACAAAGAATATCGACTAATGATCATAGATAAATCTTTAGTTCCGAGTGTTCTCCTTCATCCCAGTTGGAGGTGGTTGTGCCATAATGCTTCACCATCTTCATCCATGACATGACAAAATATTCTATATGATAATATCTTTGATGTAAAAAATGCATGTCGGGTTGCTTGTTTACTACATTTTTGAACATATACCATGTTGTATCATAACTATCTTCGATAATTGCATGTCATAAAAGTTTTCAATCATGGTAGAATTCATCAAAGCGATCCTTGTCAATTTTGACATCCACGTTCTCAAACTTGTTATTGCACTGTGATTGGATATTTCTATTTATATGTCAAGTGCATAAAGTCAATTTGCTCTTAGGAAACACGACATTTATAACATTCATTAAAACATATTTTTAGTCAGTCACAAAAATAGAGGGCTCTCTATGTCCAGTGTAATGTGACTTAAGTTGTCGCAATGCCCATGCGAATCGTCAATCGTCTCGGTCTTCATGAAACAAAAGGCCACTAAAAAGGATTTAATTTCTTATAGAGGTAAATCCGACAACATAGAAAAGTGGTATATTGAATTTATTGGTCTTATAAGTACAATCAATGACTATTACATCACAAAAGGACTGGACCAAGTCGATGCAATTAGGTTGATCCCAAAACAAGGAAATAACCTCATTGCTCTGTGGATTTCTATAATACTCCACATAGTGATGCTCGAAAAAATTCATAAATTGTTGCATTGCCATTCTTCCTCTCATATTATTAGCTTTCAATAGCATCTGAGGGTTGTAAATTATCTTCCGTGTTGACTTATTATTCTTTTTTGTACGGTGGATAAAACCTATCGTGGTGCAACCCCGTAGTTGGACAATTACTTAACTAGCTTCCTCTCATCCGATGTCAGCCATCCCATATATGCATGACTGACAAGTGTGTCGATGATAGGATGATTGTGCATTCCATTCTTAACTATGAATGACCACTTGTCCTTGACAATGTTAACTAAGTACAACTTGAATTAGTACCATATTTCTTCGTCCCAACGCTTCTCTTACATTATTTTGTTTCTTTTGGGACCGTATCTTTTTTATGATGAGGCATGAACACACCACCTCTCTCACATCCAAGATCTAACTATTTTTATCCTAGTCAATTATTAATAGACATTGAAACAATGATGACTATGTTATGTTATTTTCCAACTTCTTGGAACAAACTTTGTACTTTTTCATGGGAGTTAAACACAACGTTTGTCGCAAAAAATGGCCTAATTCAATGCTAATCGGAGTAGGATGACCCAATATATTGATGAAATGTTATGCATCCTGAAATAAAATAAAATATGTAAGTACAAAAGAAACAACCTACATAAAAAGTTCAAAACAAACCCTAACCCTAACCCTAACCCCAAACTAAACAGGATAACTCGGGACTACCATAATCTTGGCCGTCCTGGCAATGCATATGACTGCCAAACTTTTGGTAGTGCTAAGACAGAGAAATCTGTATTTAGGTCTGCCAAAATGTAGGTCCTATAAATTGCTAGGTAGTGCCAAATTTTTTGCAGTCCCAAATTGTCTAGTTGTGATTTTTTGACATTTTTTTGCAAAGAAGGAAAAACAACCTTAGGTTCTTCGGGAGCTTCACACATGAAAGATAATGTATTTGATGAGCTGATTACTTTATCGGATTGGTTCTTCATCATCTCTTCTACATTTTCTAGAGCCATTTTTATTATAGAATGACCACAAGCTTGAGAAGCTTGGTCGAAGAATTTTGGAGAAGACATAACCAGAAGTTTATTGAAGATTAGTCGGGTGTGATAAAAATGTTGTTAGGGTTTAGGGAATGTTAGGGTTTAGGTATTTGGGACCATAAGTATTTAATTTTTCTTAGGTTCGAGAATTTAGAAAAGGAGGAGAAGAGACAAGTGGTAGAAGACAAAAACATGTAATTTTGAGCTCCATGTAGTTCTTCTTAAAATAACCCATTTTGCCACAGTAATGACAGCTCTCCTTACGGTCCATAATCGCAAGATTCTGAGAACTCCTCTCGTTCTCGCCTGGGTCTTACCTTTCCATAAGAAGTAACTAGAGCGGACTCCTACGACGATTCAATCAGCTTATGTTGAACCTCCTTATTCAACAAACTGATTTTGACTAGCTCCATCGTGACAACTCCATCAAACACAAAGTTGCGTACTGACACCACCAAAGTCTTCCAGCTTTTCGGCAGAGAACTCAATAGCACCAGGTCCTGAAGCTCATCATCAATCACTATCTTCATTGTAGACAGCTGATTGATGATACCCTGAACGTTGTTCAGATATTGTGCCACCGAGGCACCCTTCGTGTACTTCAAGTTGACGATTTAGCGAATAAGAAACGTCTTTTTGCCAGCCATTTTCCTTCGTATAGTGAATGCAGCTTCCCCCAAAGTGCTTTTGTTGAACTCTCCATAGACACATAATGAAATATTGAATTGTCCAGGCATTGGCAGATGAATCCAACGACCTTTCGATCTAATAGTTTTTAATCATTAGCAAATTTGTCCGATGGCTTAGCATTGTCGCCCTCTAACATACCATATAAATCCTTACACCAGAGTAGATCCTCTATCCTTGGCTTCCAAATTGCCCAATTTCTCCTATGAGGGTTATCATACGTGTGTTCATCTTCTCTGTAGACATGGTTGTACCTTCCCCTTCGAGAACTCGAGAGCTCTGATATCAGATATTAGGATCAGCAGCACCGATACCGCACTCTGATACCACATGTCTGAAATCGACCGCAACAAAAATTAGGCCAACCCATATGAGATAACCAACCGCCATCTAACTAGAATGCCAAGACATATAAAGCACAGTATTTTCGGTGACTATGTCACCTAGATAAATCACAATCTTTATAACTTCAGGTGGAGATACAAGATTGAATAAAACTATGTTGAATCATTTATCCAAAGTTTCTACCGCCTCACCAAATTCAAGAAGAAAAAAAAGAAGATTACAACTTAAAATTGCTCACCTTACCCGTAGCAATTTTCCTGAACGGAGATGATGACTCCCCGAATAGATATTCACTTTCAACTGTCTTGGATGGTAATCCTTAAAAGCAAAGTACGAATTTTCTCTTAGATTTTTTGTGGACTTGCTCCTTCGAATCTCCCGTCCTAAGCTACTCTAGGCAACTCCCCCTCAACACACACACACACACACACACACACACACACACACACACACCAGTACCAAAATATTATGCTACATTTTTAGCGACGTCGTCATAAAACGTCGCTAATGTTAAAGATTTTAAAGACTCCAAAAACAAACGTCGCTATACGTCGCTGTTGGCGACGCATAACGACGTTTAGCGACTGTCATTGGATTTTTTTGAAGAATAGTCGCTATATGCTTCTTTAACGTCGCTAAATATCGCTGATTTTTTTTGATTTAGCGATATTTGGCGACATTTTTATCGACGTTGCTTATTTTTTAATTAACGAAGTTTTTAGCAACATCTTTAACGTCACAATTTTTTTAGCAACGTCTTTAACGGCGCCCCTTGGCCCCCTGCCTCGACATCCCTCGGCCCCGACGACCCACCTTGACCCCGACGACCCCCCTCATCGATCATAAGGTCAGGTAACCCTAACCCTATCTCCATCTTGCTGACATGACACAGACACACTGATATGACACATATACATACACACATACTGACACGATACAAACATATAAATACAGATACGACATGGACACACAAACATTGACACAAAACTAGGATTAGGGCTTGTATGAAGGCGACTTAAACACGAACACGATACCGACACATACACTGACACGATACGGGACATAAAACAGACCCTAACCCTAACCCTAACCCTAACCCTAACCCTAACCCTAACCCTAACCCTATCTCTCTTCAAGTTAGCTGTCTGAGTTAATTAGACGCAACCTTGGGTATTGACATCGACATTGTGTACAATACGATATAGATCTCGAATCAAGGAGAGTCGTATACACGGACACTGAAATAACTCTTCAAAGCTGAGACACGATACGATATTGGCTTCTTCTTGAACTCGTATCCAACTTGGATTAGAGCAGTATCAAACCTATCATTGACACAAGAGTTCGTGTTTGGGTGGTTGTGGCACGACATTGGTATATGTATCGCGTAACCAAGGATACATCATCCTCTTCAGCCCCGATAACTCCCCTCGACTCCCCTCAACCCCAACGACCCCCTCCTCGGTCAGAGGGGCAGGTAACCCATATTTGGAGTGAGTGTCATGAGTGGAGTGTGTATCTAGGATGTACTAGTAACATATGTGTATGTATGTAATAGCAACAACAAGCAATAGCAATAGCAATAACAACAACAACAACTTTCACCATGTACAGTGAGTACACATTGTATACATGTGTGTATTTGAGTTTGTTTAGTGAGTGAGTGTTAGTGAGTTAGTATAGTTTAAGTATTTAAGTGTTGAGTGATGGTATATATATTAGGATTGAGTATCTAAAGATATTTGAGTTTTGATTTAGTATCCCAAGATACTTGAGTAGGTATCAATATACCAAGATACATTGATAAGTTATTGAGTATGGAGTATTAAGTGAGTGTTAGTGTGTATCCATCTTTGCATCCATTTGGATAATATACTTGAACGATGTCTATTCATCTTTGCAGAAGTATCTAGAAATGGATCTAAATTACTACCTACGTCATCGTTCGTGGATGTACAACCGTCATCCTGATGACAAATGCGGTGTGTGGGATGAATTCTTACAGGGGTGAAACAATTCCTGCAGTTCGCCAAGGTATTCCTCAGTACATGGACGACACTAAAATTAACTGTCCATGCGTGAGATATCGCAACTTAAAATATCACTCATAAGTGGATGTGACATATCATTTGTACTCGAGAGATTTTACGTCGAATTACTATCAGTGGACCTAACACGGATAACTTGTGTGTTTAGCATCAGAGCCGGAGCCTTATGTGGAGCCGTATATGGATGTCCACGACCACGTTGATTACGACGACAGATGCGTGAACATTATTTTTGACGCTGCCAAACCTAGTTTTAATCCGAATAATCATGATGCAGCTGAGGAAGCACCGAATGCCGATGTTGTAAAGTTCGTAGAGTTACTGGAGAATGCAATGGCTCCATTATATCCTGGTTGTGAGGATCATTCACCGTTGGAGGTGGTTACAAGATTATTGAGCATCAAGTCTGATTTTAACACATCGCAAGAATGCTACAACCGACTGATAGAGTTGATTATAGAGATCTTGCTGGAGGGTGCTAAGTTGCCTAAAGACTTCTACCGATCTAAGAGGATGGTGAGATCGCTCTGGATGGGATACAAGAAAATTGATGCATGTAGTACTACAAAGACGACAAGGATGAAGATGGGTGCAGATTCTGTGGTACTGATCACTACAAGGCCACTGGTAGAGGAAGGTATGTCGGTGCAAGGAAGCCTACCGATTCAATGCACTACTTTCCTTTGATGCCACAGTTGCAGAGGTTGTTTATGGTGAAGAAGACTGCAGAAAACATGAGTTGGCATAGGCAAAAACAGATCGAAGGAGTGTTGGATCATCCATCCAATGGAGAAGCATGGAAGCACTTTGATCGAGAGTATCCAGATTTTGCTTCGGATCCGCGTAATATCAGATTGGGGCTCTCCTCCAACGGTTTTATCCTATTCGGACTTTCGGGCTCCCAATATTCGTGTTGGCCTGTGATCATCATTTTGTATAATCTACCGCCTTGGATGTGCATGAAGACTCAGTATATGTTCCTAACCATTATTATCCCGGGTTCGAATAATCTGAAAAGGAACATAGATGTGTATTTACAGCCGTTGATAGATGAGTTAAATCAGCTGTGGGAAGTAGGTGCCAATACGTACGATATTTCTTGAAAGCAAACTTTTCAGATAAGGGCAACACTTATGTGGACCATCAATGACTTTTTGGCCTATAGAATATTATTGGGATGGAGCACTCATGGCCATCTCTCATGTTGCATGGACCGTACTAAGGTTTTCTGTTTGAAATACTGAGGCAAACCGTCCTTCTATTGTCATCGACAATTTCTATCGAAAGATCATCCGTACCGGAGGAACAATAATGCTTTTCCTACCGACATTGTGAATAAGGCCAATCTACCGCCAAGGTAGCCCGAATACACGATATGGAAAGAGGTAAAAGATTTATCAAGTGTTATCGAAGAGCCTGCTAAGGGGTCCAAGTATGACGGATTTGGTCACACTCATAACGGGACGGAGAGGAGTATATTTTGGGATCTGCCATATTGGAGCACCAATCTGATCAGACATAACCTTGATGTCATGCATACCAAGAAGAATATGTTTGACAACATAACTAATACTGTAATGGACATAAATGGAAAGACTAAAGATAATCCGAAGTCCAGGTTGGACTTGGAAGAAATATGTAGACGCCCTGCGTTGCATTTGATAGAGGAGGGGAATGAAAAGTTAAAGCAGCCTAAGGCAATTTTTTTACTGGAGAAGGAGGATAAAAGGAGACTTTCTAGGTGGATACATGGCCTAAAATTTCTATACGGGTACATTTCAAACTTGAGAAGATGCGTCGACCTCAAAGAGAATAAACTGACGGGTATAAAGAGCCACGATTGTCACGTATTCATGGAGAGGTTAATTTTGATTAAATTTTAGGAATTCTTACCGCAGGTTGTTTGGGATCTATTGACAGATCTCAGCATAATCTTCAGAGATCTTTGTTCTACTAAGTAGCTCATCGATCGTCTAGAAAAGCAAGAGAAGGATATTACGGTAATATTGTGCAAGCTCGAGAAGGTGTTTCCTCCTGGATTCTTCGACTCCATGGAGCATTTATCAATTTATCTTTCCTATGAGGCACGTGTTGGTGGCCTGTTGGTTATCAGTGGATGTATCCATTCGAGCAATATCTGAATCACCTAAAGAGTGTCACGCCCCGGTCCCGCCCGGGCCGCCGCTCCGCCCTGCCCCGCCCCGTGCGGCCGGAAATTAACGAACCGGACACGTATCACCGTGCCTCGGCGCGCCGGACGCGAATCACCGCGCCCGTCCCGCGGGTGCGAGGGAGGAAGGGAGCCAAGCGAATGGCCCGTTCGAGCTTTCGGGGGACGTGATGCCGCACGGGCCTGGGGTTGCGCCCGTGCAAGGCCAATCGTTTAAGTTGATAGTTGGCTATCATCGCATCAATCGAGTAAGCAGCGGAAAGGGACTTGTTGCAATGCAATGCATTAGCCAACTGAGTGTTCGGGACAATCGAGGCAACTTGGGTTTCCTTTAGCAAAGGCACACGTTCATTCCATACATTATGCCCCCTTATACGATAGCATTCTCGGAGCAACAATCGAAACCAGGATTCCGGGTCTTCGGGACTGTGTCACGCCTATCGCTCCCTCGGACGATCCAGTACCTGCGAACAAGTAAACTGTTGGTGGGTCAGCACTTTATACAAGTACTGGTGAGATAAATCAACTGAACAGAAACAAGCATTCACTCAAACAGGCACTAAGTAATCATGTTATAAAATATTACATTACTAGTGATCTTTCTAGTTTTACCTAGGTTTGTTTCATGCAGTTCTAGCAGAGTCGATTTACTTGTTTAGAAACATGTTTGGAAACAGAATTTCATATTAAATATGCAAGCAAGCAAACCGTTCATGTTTCAGGGTGTGCGCAGCGTGTCTCGTGCGACTCGAGGGTCTGATGCAAAGCTAGACACACAATGCACATTCTTAGGGGCAGTCACTATCCAAGCCAACACAATAACTTAGCTATATGCAGGGCGGTCCCCGAGTATCTCAGGATCGGCAGCTGGTGGAATAGCATACCAATGACTCTTTATCTGATGCTAGAGGCAGCTGTGACTTATGGTTGCTTTGTACTATCATGGTAGCAGCCGGGACACATGCAGTTCAGCTCTCCACCAATAGCCATTGTCCGACCGCATGCAAATGCATGGAACACTATCAAATAAACTCTAGTATGCAGACGAGACGAACCATCAGAATTTTACTTGTTGTTGCGGGGCAATCTGACTTATCACTTGAACACGTTCAGGCACAGTATGGTTCTCTCGAAGCATAGACGATAGTGAACATATTCATGCACTCTAAGCAGGCGATTCAGGATTCTCGTTTAGCAGACATTGATTCAAAGATAAGCTAGGTGAGTTCGTTCATTAACATGCAAGGCAGGTTCTATCATTCTCTTAAGAAAATATTTCAAGCAAAAACTCAGGTTATTTATTAAGGCGTGCAAGAATCAGAGAACGAAGTTCTGCCCACTCACCTTGATACATAACGCCGGGGCGAAGCGGGGCATTACATACTTACCAACCAACAAAAAGTTTCGTCCTCGAAACTTCAAGGATAAACTTTTCGATATCCCGAGTAACGATAGTGCCGTCCCTCGCCGTACTCAATCGAAACAATCAAGCAATTCAAGTTCAGGAAACATTTTGCACTTTGAGAATATCTATGGACTTATTGTATGGAACGCTCTTTGCAAAACCATATCGATAATATCTCAGAGTCATAGCAACGGTTTGGGCCAGAGAATCGATTCCGCTCTGATACCATTCTGTCACGCCCCGGTCCCGCCGGGCCGCCGCTCCGCCCTGCCCCGCCCCGTACGGCCGGAAATTAACGAACCGGACACGTATCACCGTACCTCGGCACGCCGGACGCGAATCACCGCGCCCGTCCCGCGGGTGCGAGGGAGGAAGAGAGCCAAGCGAATGGCCTGTTCGAGCTTTCGGGGGACGTGATGCCGCACGGGCCTGGGGTTGCGCCCGTGCAAGGCCAATCGTTTAAGTTGATAGTTGGCTATCATCGCATCAATCGAGTAAGCAGCGGAAAGGGACTTGTTGCAATGCAATGCATTAGCCAACTGAGTGTTCGGGACAATCGAGGCAACTTGGGTTTCCTTTAGCAAAGGCACACGTTCGTTCCATACATTATGCCCCCTTATACGATAGCATTCTCGGGGCAACAATCGAAACCAGGATTCCGGGTCTTCGGGACTGTGGCACGCCTATCGCTCCCTCGGACGATCCAGTACCTGCGAACAAGTAAACTGTTGGTGGGTCAGCACTTTATACAAGTACTGGTGAGATAAATCAACTGAACAGAAATAAGCATTCACTCAAACAGGCACTAAGTAATCATGTTATAAAATATTACATTACTAGTGATCTTTCTAGTTTTACCTAGGTTCGTTTCATGCAGTTCTAGCAGAGTCGATTTACTTGTTTAGAAACATGTTTGGAAATAGAGTTTCATATTGAATATGCAAGCAAGCAAACCGTTCATGTTTCAGGGTGTGCACAGCGTGTCTCGTGCGACTCGAGGGTCTGATGCAAAGCTAGACACACAATGCACATTCTTAGGGGCAGTCACTATCCAAGCCAACACAATGACTTAGCTATATGCAGGGCGGTCCCCGAGTATCTCAGGATCGGCAGCTGGTGGAACAGCATACCAATGACTCTTTATCTGATGCTAGAGGCAGCTGTGACTCATGGTTGCTTTGCACTATCATGGTAGCAGCCGGGACACATGCAGTTCAGCTCTCCACCAATAGCCATTGTCCGACCGTGTGCGAATGCATGGAACACTATCAAATAAACTCTAGTATGCAGACGAGACGAACCATCAGAATTTCACTTGTTGTTGTGGGGCAATCCGACTTATCACTTGAACACGTTCAGGCACAGTATGGTTCTCTCGAAGCATAGACGATAGTGAACATATTCATGCACTCTAAGCAGGCGATTCAGGATTCTCGTTTAGCAGACATTGATTCAAAGACAAGCTAGGTGAGTTTGTTCATTAACATGCAAGGCAGGTTCTATCATTCTCTTAAGAAAACATTGCAAGCAAAAACTCAGGTTATTTATTAAGGCGTGCAAGAATCAGAGAACGAAGTTCTGCCCACTCACCTTGATACATAACGCCGGCGCGAAGTGGGGCGTTACAAAGAGAAAGATAAAAAATAAGGCACGGGTTGAGGGTTCTATTTGTGAAGCTTATATTCTCGAGGAGATTACAAACTTTTGCTCAACGTATTTTAAACCTCATGTTGCTACTAATAGAACGAGAGCTCTGAGAAACGACGACATATATCAGAAATCTAATAATACAATATTGAAAGTATTCAATGCGTCCGAAAAGCCTTCGAAAAAAATAAAAAAGAGATATTTGAATGACGACGAGCTAAGGGCTGCTCAGTTGTATATATTACTCAATTACGATGAGGATAAAGTGGACAAGCTAGAGGGATAAGTAATTAATAAGTCCACGTTTATGTCATCTCAATGTAATAGTATAAGCTAATATTATGCTACTAATTGGCGATTGTTTTATTATTTTTTAGCACATATAATGATGATCTGAGATCGGTTAGACCCTACATAATAGACAAAGAAGTAGGACAAGAAATAAGACGTCATTTTTTTTCTTGGTTGAGCGCATATATAAGGAGATCGGTAATTACTTTTTTCTGTATGCACTTGCATAATAAATAACTTACTATTGCTTCTTTGGTATTTAGGTCGATCGTTTAATAACACCAGAGACTGAATCTATTAGAACTCTAGCCAAGAGACCAATTACTACCATTAAAATATAGCCAAGTTACTGTGTAAATGGGTTTAGATTCAAGTTAATGTCATGACCCACATCCAGTATAGGGGCACGAGTATGTGGGTACGTCCAGCCTACGCCACAACATTGGCGGTAGAAAGCTGTCTCGGTCTCCTATACTATCTAACATCTCACACAATATATAAAATACCTGTTATGTCATCTCAACTCTAAATGGAAGAGCAAAATAATGATATAATAAAGGGTAGTCAATACTCAATCACATATAAAAACTAAATAAAGATTTAAGCACGATATGGAATAAAAAGAAAAGAAATACAAGTTTCAATACATCACAGGTCCAACTCAACATCTAAACACAACTCAAGATCTTAAAATAATAATACAATCCAAACTCTAACTAGAAATAATAACTACAAGATATAAAAATCTAAATGGCCTCAGTATCTGGCCCTACATCCATAGTTGACACTCTATCTGTTAGCCCGTAGTAAGTGGGACACATCCTCACTAATCAGTCATCTGAAAAATATATCCAGTCAGAATTGGAGCAAAGTACAACCCAATAGCAGTTCCAATCAATTGATAATGACTATAAACAGAAATAGAGAATATAATACAAGACGAAAAATAATGAACAATATTATACTATGGTAGAAGAAACAGATAAACAAGAGCAATATGGCATACACTGATCACGATAAAATAGAATAAGACAATAAAATAGAATATAGTGAAGAACTGTAACTATACTAAGTGATTGAAATATTAGTTAGATATGTGATCGGCTTTGGTTGAATATTGTCTACTTAACGTTGGATAAACATTGTCTAATTAAATATTGAACATTGAACATTAAATATTGTCTAGGCTTTGATCACATATCTAGCTAACACTTCCCCTGCCCCCAACCAATACTCATGGATCCGATCATGATATGTCACGAATATAATATGAGTACACGAAGAACATGAATGTACACGAATGAACACAAGCACAAAAAATATTCGATGCATACGATAAAGTATATATGAAGGAGTATCCAAAGTACACGATAATAGGATGACATCTCCTGACAGGATCCATATAGTACCAGTCCGAGTAACCGCTGTGTCAGAATCAAGTATAACATTTTTAATACTTGCATTAAAGTAATTATCAAATAATAGAAACTATCAGAGAATATACTCGCCTATGGTCGAGAGCAAATAATGCGAAACGATATCTAAACTGGTGTCACACAGACCTATATATAGAATATTACATTAATACAAGGTTTTGGAATAAAAATAAGTTAAACTAGTCAAATTCTAGATCATAAAGCCATTTCTAAGTCAAAACAGTCAAACTATGTCAACTCTAGGTCAAACTAGTCAAACTTGATCAAACTAGCTATTTCTAGGTTGTATGAGTCCATCTCTAGGATATTGGGTCCATGCACTATGTAACTAGGCTATACTAGCTATGTTAGGATACTAGGATACCAACACTAAACCGTATCATAAGATACATAAATTATTAGAAAATATAATAATATATATATATAAGATGAAAATATATAGTACCCCTAGCTAAACTAATGGTAAGTGGATACCTTGTCTTTGAGCCAAAAATGGTATCATACCACCTACACAACTATCTTGATATACAAACTCAATACCTTGAGTATAAACCAATACCTTGACATTACCTTGGTATCACAAGGTAATCCAATATCTAACATTAACTAACTAACCATACATACCTCACTATACACTAACATGCATTTATACTCATAACTTATAACAATACTATAACAAACTAACATACTAACATACCCAATTGATATTCAATACCCATACCCTATGATACCTCAACTCTCATTACCTTGGTGTAACTCAAGGTAAACTAGAAATAATATTAACCAATGCTAATGCTAACTAGTGCTTATATATATATGAGGTTATATATATATATATATATATATATATATATATATATATATATATATATATATATATATATATATATATATACTAACTAACTAACATATATACATAACTAACTAACAGTATTAACTAACTTAGCTTATCTACAACTTAATCTCTAAGCACTTGTGCTACACACTAATGCTACTACTGCTTATTGCTGCTGCTTCTGCTTATCGCTGTTGCTGCTTATTGCTTCTGCTGTTGCTGCAGCTTACTGTTTGCTGCTGCTGCATCTTACTGCTTCTGCTACTGTAGCTTACTGCTTGTTGCTGCTGCTGCTGCAGCTGCTGCAGCTTACTGCTTCTACTGTTGCTTCTTGCTGCTTCTGCTGCTGCTTCTTTCTGCTTATACTGCTGCTTCTTGCTGGTTATCCGACCCCCTAGCACACACACACACACACACACACACACACACACATATATATATATATATATATATATATATATATATATATGCTTACACCTATCAACACTAATGATGCACATGAACTTTCCTACTCTCCAATGACCACCAATACATCACAAATGACTTAGAAACATAACTATAACTATAACTATAACTATAACTATAACTATATATATATATATATATATATATATATATATATATATATATATATATATATATATATATATATCATATAACAACTATAATTATAATATTCTAATAACTATATCCAAGGTAAGTTGAATTATAATGTAAAGTATCAAACACGTGGAGTGCACCGCACCCGTATCACACTCAATCTATGATACACTTGCGATACGGCTCCACCACACCACCAAACGTATCCCGAAGGACACGAGCAAATCTAGAATCACAATTAGAAGCAACACGAGGTGTTAGCTACTCATCTACGTGCCCGTGTCAAAATGTGACATGCTCAAATTTTTGTGTCAGAAGAAAACTCCTAAATCAACCCGTATCGCTAAATTATCATGATACGGCCTACACGTATCCAATTGTGGACATGGCACTAGTCTCCCAACCTTGATCTAAGTCCAAATAGACTAAAGTAGTGTCATGACACACACTTGATGTGCCAATCCCGTAATTCCCCCCAAATTGACACAAAATACCACATAAAACTCATAATACATAGCCAAATAGCCTAGAACTTGTTCCTGTAGGTGATCCTATGCCATGGGGTCATTCCTAATGGTCAAATGCATGATTAAGAAGCTATAATAAGAGGAAAATTTAGGAATTACTAATTGGGAGATGGATTTCCAATAAAAATATAATTGGACACGATCCGGCCATGATCTCCTTGCCAAAGCTCCCTCTCCTCTTGCGCTCCTTGTAATTACAAGTTCCAATGCTCCTTGAGTGATGAGAATGAGAGCGAATAGAATAAAATTAGGAAGAATTTATGGAGAAATTGTGTAGAAAATCAATGGAGGAAAAATGGAAAATTGGGGATTTAGAATTTGAGATCTAGAATGGATGAGAAAATAAGAGGAGAGAGAGAGAGAGAGAGAGAGAGAGAGAGAGAGAGAGAGAGAGAGAGAGAGAGAGGAATGGCCTATATGTGGCCGGCCCCAAGTTTCTCCCTCTACAAGCAATGTACAATGACCACTATGCTCCTACATGCTAATATGAGAAATAATTAAGAAATACTATTTTTGGAAGTCTCTAACTAATTGCAATTAAACTAATTCTCCTTGGTTAATTAGTGGAAATGGGTTCATTGGGCCTAGTCCATGTTGGCTCACTATTTGTCCTGACAAGTCTAAATTAGGCCCACTAATGTCAAGTCAAATTAAATAGGCTAGCCCACTAACTAAATGAAATGCTACAAGCCTCTAATTAAATATAGCACTATAATAATTAAATAACTAATACAAGCATCAAATAAATATACATGGCCCAATAATATTAATATTATATTCCTAAAATTAAATAATTAGGCTAAATTACCAAATTACCCCTAGCTAAAAAAGTGGGGGTGACAATCCTACCCACCTTAGAAAAATTTCGTCCTCGAAATTTAAAGATGATTGTACCCCCCTCTAGGTCAACCCCAGCCCAAACTAAAACATACAACATAAAATTTAAAGGAAATCACTAACTATGGTCTTTGTCCATCATGATTTTACAGTCTCTGACAGGGTATACTAACTATATAATAACACACAAGCAGTCTATAAGGTACTAACTAAGCACACACACAATAGATGGAAAGAAAAGGAACAAAACAAGCTAACCTATCACCTGAAGTGTCGTCCTCTCCGACTGCCATCGCAAATGCCCCGCCCTGCTGGGATGGTTCCTATGCGGGTGCCGAGCAGTCTGCGGTGCCACATGTGGCCTAACTCCACCTCTCTCACCGCGAACTAGTCTATACGGGTTGTTGGAACACTCTTTCACCTGATGGTCAGGGAAACCACAATACAAGCATAGTCTGAGCCTCTTCCGACAGTTCTCCCAATCATGCCCATGCCTTCCACAATAGGCACAAGGAAAAGTCTGCTGAGTCTGCCTCTGAGGCTGCTATGGTATCTGATGAACTAGCTTCTGAAACTGTTGTATGTGTTGCGTTGGCGCCCTAACTGGCACAAGATACTGCTGATGCTGATATACTCTCGGCTGCTGAAAGTGGGTGCACTTCGCTGGGCCCACACCACTGCTCGCTCCTCCGGTGTCTCTCGGGCTCTTGGTGCCAAGATCTAAATCATCCTCTGCTCGCTGTGCCTGTCTCAAAATTTTCTCAAAAGTAGCAGTACGGTCTCCATTAGTATGAGACTTAATCTCACTATTCAGTCCCTTCCTAAACTTCTTAGACTTGGCCCGAGGATTCTACCCCTTAACAAATTATCCCAATCGGCAATACTCCACCGCATACTCGTCCACTGTCAAGTTCTCCTGGATGAGGTTCTGGAATTAGCTCTCCAAAGTACTCTGAGCCACATCCGGGAAGAACTTCTCCTTGAAAAGCTTCTTGAAAGCTTCCCAAGTAAGTCTCAGCGCTGATATCCTGGGGTCTGTCCTGAACCATGTCAGCACAATGTCGAACATCATACTACCTTCTGCCTCTACCTGCAAGCTCTCAAGAATCTGCGCCAATCGCAAGTCCCTCTCAATGTCCTCTATCCAGTCATCTGCGTACAAGATTCTCTCGGTGCCCTTAAAGTCCTTAGGCCCCTTCCTCTTGAAGTCAATGATAGTCCCCGGCCTCGGCTGCTGCAGATCGGGTTGAGGCGGTGCCGTCTGTGACTGGACTAAAGGCAACTCTCTCGACCGTGGCAAGCACAATCTGGTAAACATTCTCAATACCCTGTCTCATAACCTCTAACTGGCGCTACTGCGCCTCCATCATCTGCTGAAAGAGCGTAAACATCTGCGTTTGATCGACTACGGGTGGCGGGAATGGAAGATCCCCTGAAACTTTCGGTACTGTCCTCTGTACTGGAGGTGAAGCACCCCCGAAAGCTGCTGCGAAAATGCCCACCTGGATTGGTGAAGTGGACCTCTGGAATATAGCTGCTGGAACAGTGTCTGCTGGTGCTGCCCTCATAAGCAACGAAGTGACTGACCTCGCTGACATTGTGCCTGAGCGCTGGGAACACGTCTTCATTGGCATCCTGGAGACAAATTCAAAATTAAGGAATCAATATTGAGCATGATACGATGTCATCAAAGAAGGATAAAATTTTTCAAGGAAGGCAATATTCAGAACGATAAAGATGGCAAATTTAATTAGGTTGGAATTATTTTCTAGTTGTGATTAAGTATTCCCTCTCTCATCCTAGTATCCTATATCCTATCCTATTGCAGGCTCACAGTAGTACAACTAAGCCGTTGCACTACCACGATATTGCACTATTGTGAAGCCTAACCTGCATGGCCCACAACTAAAAATGTGTCACGATCCGCACCCGAAATAGTGCACGAGTACATAGGTACGTCCAGCCTGTGCCGCAACATCGGTGGTAGAACGCTGTCTCGGTCTTCTATACTATCTAACATCTCACACAATATATAAAATACCTGCCATGCCATCTCAACTCCAAATGGAGGAGCAAAATAATAATATAATAAATGGTAGTCAATACTCAATCACATATAAAAACTAAAGGAAGATTTAAGCACGTTATGGAATGGAAAGAAAAGAAATAGAAGTCTCAATACATCACAGGTCCAACTCAACACCTAAACACAACTCAAGATCTCAAAATTATAATACAATCCAAAGTCTAACTAGAAACAACTACTACAAGATATAAAAATCTAAATGGCCTCAGTATCTGGCCCTACATACTCAGGTGACACTCCATCTGTTAGCTCGTAGTAAGTGGGACACATCCTCACTAACCAGTCATCTGAAAAATATATCTAGTCAGGATTGGAGCGAAGTACAACCCAATAGCAGTTCCAATCAATTGATAATGACTATAAACAAAAATAGAGAATATAATACAAGACGAAAAACAATGAACAATATTATGCTAAGGTAAAAGAAACAGATAAACAAGAGCAATATGGCATACACTGATCATGATAAAATAGAATAAGAAAATGAAATAGAATATAGTGAAGAACTGTAACTATACTAAGTGATTGAAATACTAGTTAGATATGTGATCGGCTTTGGTTAAGCATTATCTACTTAACGTTGGAAAAATATTGTCTACTTAAACATTGAACATTGAACATTGTGTAGGCTTTGATCACATATCTAGCTAACACTTCCCCTGCCCCCAACCAATACTCATGGATTCGATCATGACACGTCACGAACACAAATATAATATGAGTACACGAAGAACATGAATATACACGAATGAACACGAGCACAAGAAATACCCGATGAACACGATAAAGCACATGTGAAGGAGTATCCAAAGTACACGATAATGGGATGACATCTCCTGACAGGATCCATATAGTACCAGTCCGTGTAACCGCTGTGTCGAAATTAAGTAAAATATTTCTAAATACTTGTATTATAGTAATTATCAAATAATAGAAACTATCATAGAATGTACTTACCTATGGTCCAGAGAAAATAATGCGAAACAATATCCGAACTAGTGTCACACAGACCTATATATGAAATATTACATTAATACAAGGTTTTGGAATAAAAATAAGTTAAACCAGTCAAATTCTAGGTCATAAAGCCATTTCTAAGTCAAAACAGTCAAACTAGGTCAATTCTAGGTCAAACTAGTCAAACTTGGCCAAACTAGCTATTTCTAGGTTGTATGAGTCAATCTCTAGGTTATTGGGTCCATGCACTATGTAACTAGGTGATATTAGCTATGCTAGGATACTAGGATACCAACACTAAACGTATCATAAGATACATAAATTATTAGATATGAAAATATAATTATATATATATATATATATATATATATATATATATATATATATATATATATATATATATATATATATATATATATATATATATATATACAAGATAAAAATATATAGTACCCATAGCTAAACTAATTCTAAGTGGATACCTTGGCTTTGAGCCAAAAACGGTATCATACCACCTACACACCTATCTTGATATACAAACTCAATACCTTAAGTACAAACTAATACCTTGACATTACCTTGGTATCACAAGGTAATCCAATATCTAACATTAACTAACTAACTAACTAACTATACATACCTCACTATACACTAACATGCATTTCTACTCGTAACTTATAACAATACTATACCAAACTAACATACTAACATACCCAATTGATATTCAATACCCATACCTTATGATACCTTAACTCTCATTACCTTGGTGTAACTCAAGGTAAACTAAAAATAATATTAACCAATGCTAATGCTAACTAGTGCTTATATATATATATATATATATATATATGCTTACACCTATTAACACTAATGATGCACATGAACTTTCCTACTCTCCAATGACAACCAACATATCACAAATGACTTAGAAACATAACTATAACTATGTATATATATCTATATCATATAAAAACTATAATTATAATACTCTAATAGCTATAACCAAGGTAAGTTGAATTATAATGCAAAGTATCAAATATGTGGAGTGAACCGCACCCGTATCACACTCAATCTATGCTACGCTTGCGATACGGCTCCACAAAACCACCAAACGTATCCCGAAGGACACGATCAAGTCTAGAATCATAATTAGAAGCAACACGAGGTGTTAGCTACTCATCTACGTGCCTGTGTCAAAAAATGACATGCTCAAATCCCCGTATCGAAAGAAAACCCCAAAATCAACCCGTATTACCAAATTATCGTGATACGACCTACACGTATCCAATTATGGACACTATACTAGTCTCCTGTCATGTCCCAGTCCCAAAAATATATGGGACCAGGCCACGTGGCATTGGCTAGCTGACACGTCACTAAGGGTTTAACCCAATTTAATGGACCCAAAGGAACGTGCTACGCTGTCCTAAAATACTACAGTATAATACAGGTAAATCTATCTCATCCACAACAAAATATCAGAAAAAGTGCTGAATATATAGATGATAAGTCTGAAATGTCCTAAACAAATCAGATAAAGTCTGGTGGGAACAAACCCACTACAAAAAGTAAGCAAAAGTGAAATAAGATAAACTATTGCATCATCCTCGAAATATGTAGCTCCAACTCCAGGTGTACTCGGGCAGATTCTGATGGTAGTTCTTCTAATTCCTCCTCAGTGGAATATCTCTTCTCCTGTCCAGGGCCATCCGCTGTGGGGTGGGATGTCTCATCTAAACCTGGCAGGGAACCAGGTCCTCAGTGGGACGTAACAAGATATAGAAAAATAACATGCCATGTATATAAATACTGAATAAATAAAATAGAGAGTGTGCTAGCCATCTAAGTGAATGCAATTTGAGATAACTTTAGTACGTATGGGAAAGTGTGGTTAGACATATGCTGACGTAATTCACCAATCCGTAGTGACTGGCTAATATATGCCACATATGCCCCCGTTCAAGGGCACTATACAATATACCATCAACGATGAGTATGGTCACGGGAATATATTTATAACAGCCGTATCACTCCGTCGAGTGCGGTATCGGGATAAAGAGGTGGGTGTCCCATACGTCTTTTAGTCGTTCTCTCCGCCCAATGTAACTAATGCCAAGTCGTAACTTTCCTGATATTGTTCTAAGTCGTGATGCACGTCGTACGTACTGGTAGCTAATCACCTACGTAAACTTGCATCCCAAAATGAAGTGCAACCTTGTTGCGTGTACCCGTATCAGGGTCTAGGAGGATATTAGGATACCCTCACAATTGATGGTAAGTCTGTAAAGACTAGGTTAATTACACTACGTGTCAACGTACTTGTTGACTGTACCCGAGGCAGTCTCAGATACATACTGTTATATGTAAATTTACTAAAAAGAACATTCAACAGTTAATATTTAAACAGTAAAAAACTTGGCAAGGTATACTTGCCTACTTCCTGAGTGTGTTGAAAACCTGTTCTTGAAATCAAGTCTGGGGGGT